>VSMD01075832.1:0-46366 GCA_008750895.1 Mirza zaza
CTCCGAATTTGGACTGGTATTTTAACTTCTGAATTAGACTTAGTTTTGGAATAAGGTCTCCGTCCTGGTTGTCTCTGGCCTTGTTTGTCTCCGGGCCCTGCCTTACCACGCTGCTGATCCCAGGGCAAGAGGGGTTCGCGGCACTGTGCCAGGTCATGGTCATCACCAGGGAGACAGACGTGTGACACGCTTCAGTCTCTGGCTCCCCAGACTGACAGGTACAGTACACGCCCCAGAACCCATTTGCCTTATTTCGCCACTTTCAGCAATTTTGTCCACTATCTGCAAAACAGATTTTGCTGCATTCCAAGCAAGAGACGTATACACCCCATGGGCCTAAAGTTAACAGACTGCTGAGAAATCTCTCCATTTTCTTACTAAGAGAAACTTGTCCTTGACTAGAGCCCAGGAAAAAGCTCTCCAAATTACAGCTCTGATTTTGAATGAGCCTCAGATGTGTCTACATCTCTTGGACAAGGAGACTTACAGGGAGGTAAGAGAAGCCTGGCAAGCGTGACTTCTCACTTGCAGAGAGTGCAGGATTGGAGGGGGAGGAGGTGGGAAGGGGAGGGGAGGGGAGGGAGAGGAGGCGGCAGAGAAGGTAGATAGGAATGTGACAAAATTACCTATGTACTTATTACACATGAGATCTGATATGGTTTTAAAGAAGAAAATCCCTAAATTGTCAAATAATAACTTTTCTTGTCTAATGACTCCAACTGAAAGAGCAATCATTTCTAGTGGTAAATTTGGTTATTTTTGACATCTATAATTTAAAAAAATGACTATTCATCTCTGATGAGCTATTACAACTATCACAGAATGCACAATCGAGAGTGCAGCATGAAAAATTATAATTCAAGTAAAAAATTAGATATTTGTACTAAAACAACAGTTTCCTCCTATCTGCTATGACGTTAAAACACCTTGGGCCCATGTCTGATGTCTGGTTATTACTTGTTACAATATTGGGTGCATCTAAAAATCATGAGATTGTGAGATTGTAACTAACACTTGATATAAATTCTATGGTGCTCATATTTTTTTGGTAGCTTTTGAAATTTAAGGTGGTGAAGAGGTGAGTTAGTAGGCACTTGCATACACCCCAGGACTCTGGGTACTTTGAGTCAAGTTAAAAATTTCTGTGTCCTGAACAGATACTTTTTTTGCCAATTAGTTCTAAGCTGTCCATCCTCAAAAAGAAACCAGACATAGCAACGTTATTCATCATAGCCAAAATGTGGAAACAACCTGCCCATCAACAGATGAATGGATAAATAAAATGTGGTGTATTCAGACAATGAAATATTATTCAGTCATAAAAAGGAGTGAAATTCTGACACATGCCACAACATGGATGAACTGTGAAAACATTATGCTAAAAGAAATACCCCCGGGTCACAAAAGGATTTATATCTAGCAGAGGCAAATTCAGAGATAGAAGGCAAAGAGATTCTCAGGGACTTGGGGGGTGGGTGGGAGGACAGTCATTGTTTAATGGTTACAGATACAGAGTTTCTATTAAGGATGAAAAAGTTCTGAATATAGACAGACATGGTTATGCAACATTCTGAATATACTGAATGCCACTGAATTGTACACTTAAAAATGGTTAAAATGGTAACTCTTATGCTATGCATAGTTTACTATAATTTTAGAGAAAGAGAGAAAGACAGAGAGAGAGACGGGAAGGAGAGAAACCAGAGCAGTACCGCTTAGCTCTCACCACTGGGACCCACTACCATTTGATCCAGCAATCCCACTACCAGGCATCTACCCAAAGGAATAAAAGACATTCTCTAAAAAACACATCTGCACTCGAATGTTTATAGCAGCACAATCCACAAATGCAAAGATGTGGAAACAACCTAAGTGCCCATCAATACATGAGTGGATTAATAAAATGTGGCATATGTATACCATGGAGTTCTACTTGGCTATGAAAAACAATGGTGAACTAATACCTCTTGTATTATCCTGGATAGAGCTGGAGCCCATTCTTCTAAGTGAAGTATCACAAGAATGGAAAAACGAACACCACATGTACTCACAATTAAATTGGTACTAATCGATCGACACTAATGTGCAGATATGTGAAGTAACATTCACAGGGGGTCGGGCAGGTGGGAGGGAAGAGAAGGGGATGGGTAAATCCACACCTATCGGATGTGGTGCCCTCTGTCTGGGGGATGGGTGTGCTTGTAGCTCTGACTTGGTGGTGCAAAGGCAATTTATGTAACCAAAGCGTTTGTACCCCTGCAACACTCTGAAATTTTGAAAAACCCAAAAAGCTCCTGAAGAATAGAAGTGTGTTTTATGTCTCTGTGGTCTAACAACACACTGTTAACCTACTCCTCACAAAATGGGTTCAGAATCCTCAGAGAGTAAACTAGACTCAGGCATAGAGGTAAAATACGACGTTCCCGAAACTTCCCATAGTACGGCTGAGAACAAAAGGCAGAGGGTAGAGGGCAAGGGAGGGGTCTTAAAATAAAATGAGAGTGACAGTGGCAAAGTTATGAAGAAGGAGACTAGCTGTGGAATAATATTAGCAACCCTATACGTAGACTAGTCACCTCTTGCCCATACATTTTTTTCTCAATGCCTTGGGGAGAAGCTGAAAATATTTTATTCCTTTTGAACATCTAGTGTTGTTTTGTTTTGTTTTGTTTTTAAATACCACTAAGCAATTAGTGTATTTGCCTCTCCTAAACATTCATTCTTAGCGATCCAGTTATGTAGGAGGTAGCCACCCTACTTCTCTCTAACAGTGCATCATGGACGAACCCCCTAAACTCGCGAGACATTGCTATGGAATGGCTCAAGTTCATCAGCTCGGTCAAGCAAAATTGGAATAATGTAGAAAACAATTCTTCTGAGACCTATGCCCCTGACTACAGCTGGCGTTGGTACCTTTCGGGGTGGTATCAAGGAAAAAGGCAGCTTGAGGGACTGAAAGTGTCCAACGGGCTTTCAAAATAGCAGCGAGCCCCCGTCTAACAGCCATCAGTCCATTCTGGGGGACTCAGTGGGGAGTGTTAATATAATAGCATGGCAACAACCAGGATGCAGGGTGGATGCCTGCTTAGAGAGAACTAATAACATTTAATCAGTAAGTGTTCAGTAGTGGATCGCCGATGTGCCTTATTCCTACAAACTCCCACCGTCCGCCGTAAGACTGGAAGAAAGGCAGCACACACGGGTCCGTCTACCTTGCCCGTCGCCCTGGAGGGCAAGAAACAAGAATGCAGTCGAGTAGAGTTACACCGTGGGAGAGTTCGAGAAGGGAATCTAACCAGGCTCTATATTTAGGTGGATAACTACATAGCTAGAGTCTTACTGCCGGTCGTTAACGGCACGGCAGGACCGTGCGGATTTGGAAAGCATTCTAACGGCCTCGCTAGAACTGGGATGTAGCAAAACTGTCTGTACACCCATCCCAGATACAGCCCGATGGGCTGGTAGAGACGTCCCTTACTCTGACCGAGCTGAGAAAACGCCTGTGTGACCAGAGGCCCCGTCCGCGACGCGCACGGAAGGCTGGCTCTCGGCTAGCGGCCGCAGCTGCCGTCCGCAGAGCTCTGTGCAGCTCTGCCTGCTGCGCCACTCGGAGTCGTCCGTCCCTCCCCACCCAGGCCCAGCTCGGGCCGTCCGTTTGCTGCTGCTGCTGCTGTTTCTCAGCTGTCCGCAGCAAGGACGTGCGTGTGAAGTCGGGCACAGTGTGCCTTTGAGGTGGCTCTTTGGCCCGTTCGTTGCAGCTGTCCCACTTGTGCTGGCACAGAGCAGCTGCCGGCCCCCCGCGCACACCCTGCCCGCAAAGCCACACGGCCCCTCGGTCCCAAGAGGCTGCGAAGCCACGCCTGCCGTCCGCTGTGAATCGTGCCTGTGTCCAGCTCGGGTGGATGCTTTCCTGCCAGTGGTTTGGCGTTGCCTGGGGCCGGTATCACAAGTCGGACGCCCACGTGGGCTGGTCAGCTGTGCACACTTGTTCTGGCTCAACTAACTACCGAAGGCTCAACTAACCAGAACCTCACAAACGTGAGCCTCTGATCCTTTGCCAGGGAAAGGGGACAAGAAAGCACAGATGAACTGATGGGAAGGTGTCGCTCCTGCTGTAAAAACAATGCAGAATTTGCTCTGTGTGACCGATCGATCGGTAGGAGCCCCAGTATTTCTGAGGGAGCACAGCAGCCTCAGCACCTCCCTGCTGACGGTTGGTGGCCAGGTGACGCTATTCTTTAAATGCAGTCCTGCCGCAATGAAAGGAACTTCCTCTTAGTCAGCAACTTGCTGGCCTGAACAACAAAATTTATTAATAGTTTAAAGTCTTATGTAATTTGTGCAAATCGTTGGCTGTGTGGGACATTTCACTGCGGACGGCTGGAAAATGAACTCAGTGGATTTTTTTTTTTTGTGCCTAATCCAGCATACTGACCTGAATTTATAAAGTAGATAAAAATAATGTCCATGGACTCTATTATAGACTTCAGCCATACACTGTCCTCACAGGATTGTCTCAAGCACTAAAGATGCTATTTATAGCATATTGAATTGAAAATATTTCCCACAAGTTCGGAGCCAAAACTTTAAACAAGCTAGTTTCTAGACACTTGTGTCTTACAGCCTGCCTGAATGAAATAAGAAAAATGACAGTAACTTAATATTCGATCCTGCTCTATATAAATGCAGATGAAAACAGGAGGTCAGCAGTTGGTGAAAGAGCTGATGAAGAAGCCATATTAATCAAAAAATTATCATTTCGGTGAGGCTTGACCCTTATTTTCAAGGTACCCTCAGCATAAAGGAGAAGGCTGATAAACTACTACTTTGATAACTACAATTCTGCAATCGAATTTTTCTGGTCCTTGCAGGAATTTCTGGGTTTAGGGGTGTTCTTCAATTTTCTGATGAGTAAACAAAAGTTTCCCAAGTATCTACACTGCTCTCTTAAACCTAATAAAAAGGAAACTTATTCATATGATGAACCTTAAGCTCTTTAAACTCTTTCTATATTGTTTACAATCTTAGTAATATTCTCTTATACTTTTCAACTTAGAATTGTAAGTAATTAACTCAATTTCACATTTTAAATTGAAATGTTAAATTAGAATGATATTCTGTTACATATTAAAATGTGCCCATTTCTCTTAAGCATTCCAAAATTCAAATATAGCAAATATACACTTACTATGCTCAGATTTAACCTAAAAGCTTAATATATTGGTTTGATTCATTTTAAAATTTAAATATTTAACGCTATATCTTCCTAGAGTTTAAAAATTAAAAAAAAAAAATGTACCCACTAAAAAAACATTTTGCCATCCCAACCCAACCAAGTACATGAAGGTTTCTTAAAGACCTAGAGATAACCCTAGATTGATTCTTGCTACAACCATGATGAGACACAATGAGGTCTCTTTATTGCCACAATAACAGGTACTCCAAAACTTGATAAAGAGATTGGTCGTTTGTTCATGTCCCAAAACTTAATTTTCCTACCCTTACTTAATTTTCTGTCCTGTCTCTGAAATCTTCAATCCTTACCAAGAGAAAACTAACTTCCTCCACTATCTCAGTTGGATTTGTTTTTCTTTGATGCTTGAGATATGCAAATATCATCTTATTGGATTTAAAATAATTCCCAAATCTTTTCCTGCCTGACCCTGTGCATACAACCAAAACAATGATAATGGCACCAATGTGCCCCATTAAAGGCAATGAGAGAACTATGCAGAGATGCTATGGATGACAGGCACCTTGCCCAGCCTGAAGGGTAGGAACTAGCAGAGAATGGAAACCGCTCGGTTAAACCCAGATTTCACAGAGAGCACCCAGACAGCAGTAGGGACAATTTATTCGACAAGACTGAAGGCAGGGAGATGGTTGCAAAAACCCTGGCAAGAGATGATATTAGGCAGTGAAAGTTCTACACAAATGAGTGGAACAAATGAGTGATAGACTGGAGGGTATAAAAAAGTTTATATTTTTCAAAACCCAATGTCTTACGCAAGCTTCAAAAACAGTTGCGTTTTGGCTGAATTTTTTTTTTAACAAGTATCTGTAGGTAGATATTCCATGTTGTTGCATGAAGTGAGAACAGAAATTTCTGAATGACAGCTGTGTTAGGGTTGGGTAGGAGGACAAAGCTGTCATTTTGTTATGAATATTCAAGAGCCAGATTTGTGCTCACACTCCTTCTGCAGGTCATCTCCTTGAGCTTAAAGATGACTTCTTCAGGAGGGACTTCCCTGCTCTCTCAGACTCAGGGAAGGTGCCCGTTCAGACACTCTCACAGCACTCCGCACTTCTTCCTTGAGTCATGTATCCACCTTTGTCATTAGGTGATTATTTGTGTAGTTACTCGGACACTATCTGTCTGTCCTCCTCTGCAAGAACTGGAGCCACATCTGTTGTGCTCATTGTCAAGCTCCTAGCACCGAGCACAGTGTCCGGCATCTAAAAGGTGCTCGATAACTATTTGTTGAATGAATGAATGGATGAATACGTGAAAGACTATAGGAATGACTGAATGAATTAATGGATGAATTAATTAAAGTAATAGTGCAGGCCCCTGCTGGTAGAGACAATCCAATATGTTGGTCTCACTGGTGCCCTGGACGTGTCTCAAGCACTTGTGGAGCGCTGTGCGAGTGGTTGAGTCGGTGTGGGCGTCGGTGTCTTACCTGTCCTGGGACATCTCAGACAATGCGCTTAACCTCTTGAGGCTTTAGTTTTCTCATTTGTAAAATGGGGATAATTATAGTATAGTATAGTGTGTGTGCGCGCGCGAGTGCGTGTGTGTATGTATTTATTCAGTTATATTCAAACAGCAGAGGATTATATATGGAATGACTTTAAGCAAAGCAAATGCCTCAAAATCAGCTATCCAGTATTCTCCTATCTTGCTTTGCCTTGTATATAGAAGTGCAGAGCCTTCTAGGGGACACACTCTTTTTGTCTTGTCCTTGGACATCAGGACTCCAGGTTCCTTGGCTTTTGGACTCCAGGACTTACGCCAGCGACCCCCTGGGTTCTCAGAGCTCCGGCCTCGGACTGAGAGTCACACCACCAGCTTCCCTGGTTCTGAGGCCTGCGGACTTTGACTGAAGTGTGCTACCTGCACCTCAGGGTCTCCACCTTGCAGACCAGCTGTCATGTGACTTCTCAGCCTCCATAATCATGTGACCAATTCCCCCGCCAAAAGAAATCCCCTGTCATGCATCTATTTTTTTTTTTAAAGATTGTTCTAGAATGTAGGCAAGGGTGTTAGTTTAAAAACTATGAATAGGAAGAAGGGGATCGGGAGAGGGCAGCCTTTAGACCTGCGATCCTAAGCAACTCTTAGAACTGTGGTCTTCAGTCCCACGGACCAGTTCTGTTCCATGGCCTGTTAGGGACAGGGCCACAGAGCTCCTCCACACACAGCCTCCCACCCCCCCCCCCCCCCCCCCCCCCCCCCCCCACACACACCCAGTCCGTGGAAAATTTGTCTTCCATGAAACTTAGGAACCGGGGGCTGCACAGCAGGAGGTGAGTGGTGGGTATGTCAGCGAAACTTCATCTGTATTTACAGCCAGTTCCCATTGCTCACATCGCCACCTGAGCTCCGCCTGTCTTCCATGACACTGGTCCCTGGTGCTAAAAAGGTTGGGGACCACTGTCTTAGAATGTTACCCGCAGCTCCCAAAACAATAAGAAGAGAAATAATTCCTTTGTGAATTATGTTGACTAAATGATTAAAAGTAATACTAAGTTTGAAACATTTTAAATGGTGTTAGAGTGTAGGGCCTGTGAATAATTTAACTCTAATGTTTGATGTAAACATTTGTCACAGTAATATTCAGCATAATAATATTTGGATATTATATCTTAAAAATGCAAATTGTAGAAAGATACTTTTTTAAATTACTGGGTAATTCTGACTCCAATCCTTACACAAAAAGCTTCTCAAGTTTATTGCCAGGTTTATGATACTCTGATTTATACCAATATTTAAAAAATACAAATTGTAGATGTGTTTGATACCACTAGGAACTCTTGACTCGTAACCTTAGAGTGAATGTGGCCTCTCAAGTTTATTGCCAGATTTATGGTTTTATGATGCTCTGATTTATAGTAACTGCGAAAGTTACTATAAGGCATTCTGGTTTTGGTCATAATCATCTTTGAATGTTTATTTATGATCATGTTAATGTTGTGCTTTAGTATTTTTGTGCTTTTGACAATTTTATGGCCCACAAGGAAAGAATCCACAGGGCACCTGCTCTGCCAATAATCCCTGGCCTTCTAAAAGTAACTAATCTCACCGGAATTCACTGAAGTGCTACTATTACTTCACACAAGACAATACTGAGGGACCGTTGGGTTTTTAAAATTAAGTAGATATAAGCCAATGGCTAATACCATAAAATATATTCAGATATTACTTCAAATATTAAGGGTAAATCGGAATCTAAAATCCAATAGCTCCATCAGGTTTTGAGACTCTTGTATTTTAGAGCTTCCTTTTGGTAACAGGAAGGAAGAGGGTCACCAAATGGAGCCAGGGTGCACAAGAGATCCCTTTGTACTCTCAATTTGGTGCAGAGTTCTCTTTCCATTCTAGCTGGAACTGTCCACCTGGAAGCCATTTCTGGGAGATGAGGGAGCCTTGATCACTGGAGAGAACCTCCCCAATGTGAAAGTTCTGGAAAGTTCTGCATGTACTCTCCACCTGCAGAAAAATATTTATCTGGGCCAAGATGTGAATTCAAACCAATGGCCATTCCCACTGGCCTTGTGGAAAAGCAAATAAAACCCAGGATTTCTGACGTTCCCTCGCTGCCTGTGTTCTTAGGTAAAGGAGGAGAGAGGCTCCCTTGCCGTTTCCTCGGAGGCTGGGCTTTCTGAAGGCCTGGCGGCGGTTCTCTTTCATGTGTGTACGTGTGCATCTTCGTTCAGTCATACTGAAGAGGGGTTGGGTTTTGAAACGTCGGAGCACTGGCCTCAAGGCAGTGGGCCGGCTCCCGTTTGCACAGCACAGATTTCGGGACACAGGGCTACACGTGACATGGGTGCATGGTAAGCTGGAGTCCCTACCTGTTGTCTCTGCCCCTCCTGAGCAGATTGGTGCTTCGGTAGCGAATTTGATAAGTAAGGAAAGCACAGAAAACCCACACGGTCTGCTGCGTCTTTAAGGGGATGTGACCCCTGATCTTAAAGTGGCTTCTGGAGGAGTTTTCCGACCCCCACCACCCGCGCGCCTTAAGGTAAGGCGCGACCCAAGCTGTCTGCACCGCAGCTCTGCGAACTGCACGAGGGCAGCGTCAGGCGGGGCGGGCGGGCGCTGGGCGGCAGGCGGTGCCTTGGGCTAGAAACTGCAGTCGTGCGCTTCAGCCCCTGCCGTGCTGTGTGTGACCCCAGGTGACCTCTTCACATCCATTCCGCCCAGTGCCTGCAGCCGTCCAACGGGGGGTCTGGCCTCACAGCTGGGAAGTATTAGCCGCACGTTGGCGCTGAACTCCCGGAGCCCCTCAGAGCTCTGTCGCCTTGTCCTTAGAGGGTGGGGAAGGTTTCCAGGACACGCATCTGTCAAAGGCTTTGATAGATCCTCCACGTACATTCCCCGTCCCATTTCTAGATAAAACCTCATCTTCTCCCTCCACTCTGGGGACCTCCGGCAGGGCAGCTGCCCGTGGGCGCCGGGGCTGGGCTGACGCCACAAGGGACGGTCTGAGAGGCGGGGAGACTGGAAGGGCAGAGACAGAAGCCAGGCAGAAGGTAAAGCTGCGTCCGGGCTATAGGGGCTCGATGTCTTAGGGACACCGTGGGGCTCAGAGTCAGACAGACTTGGATTGAAACCCCCACGCAGGCAGGACTTCACCGCCCTGCACCTCGTTGCCTCCATCCACAGAATGAAGGTTTTCCTACATCAGAGCTTTGCTGTGCACGCACAGCCCTGAGCACGCGCTCGGCGCTCGACAAGTGACAGTTACTGTGGCTAGTCGCCGACCTGCCCAGCATTTCAGTGCCGCCTACGCCCCCACCAGAAAGAATCAGCTCCTGCTTTAAGGGAGCTGGTTTCCTACAGAGGAGAGCACTGAATGCAGCTAAAGCAGCCTCTCGAAGCAGCTGGGCATACGCTCAGACGCACTACAGAGAGGACGTGTGCCTGGAGGAGCCTGCAGGGAGATAGAGCATCACAGAACCCTGGGTGTTTGTGGCTGTCCCTCTCCAAGTTGACAACTCCTTAGAGGCTGGATCTTGCCTCCTAGGGGTTTTGGAGAGGTAATGCAGGCAAAGCATCTGGCACAGCGAATGGCACATAGTTCTCATGAAACGGGACCTGCTCAAAATTCAAAGGCTGCTGCTAATGATGATGTTTATATTCTCCATCTTTCGCTTTTAGGAGACACTCAATAAATGTTTTCCAGACTTGGAAAAGTCTGTGACAATGATTTACAGACTCTTTTCCCGCACTGCCTAGGTGGTTTGACATTCTCCAGCCTACCAAAGTAAAGAATGATGGAAAAAAATTCTATTTTGTCTCAAACTCCAGGAAATGTTGTGGCTGAATCTAGGGAAATGGTTTTCCTTCATTCAGGATGGAAGGGCAAACACATAGAAAAGTTCTCACAACTTCCCCGAAGTCATCTAGTGTCTGAAACATCCAGAAGCATTCACTCTCAGCAAAGTGAGAGTTTAAAAGTTGTTTTCATTTTGAATGAATGTTGTTCTTCTTTATCCATTAATAGTACATTGAGCCATTTCAACCTGCTACTTTTTTTAGGTAAAAAATGGTCAAATATTTACATCATAATAATAGAGATGACTTTCACATTTATTGCATTGAAATAAAAGAAGAAATTGTCTAATATAGATAGGTTTCAGTGTCCGTTTTGTCAAATGAGAATCTTGCAAAATGTCAACAATTCTATTCTAAATTCGCAAAGTTGTGACCAAGATGAACTACATTTCCTTTTCTTCAACAGCCTGTACACATGTTTAAAAGACTTTAGCCTTAGTTTTATGATTCATTTTTTTCCCCAGGCTTACTGTGGGAATTACATTATCATTGAACAACAACAACAAAAATTTAATTTAACAAAGACCCAGACAGAGTTCATGATGTGCTAGGCACTGCTCTAAGCACTTTATACACATGAACTCATTTTATCCTCTGAACAATTCTAATGAGATAGGTACGATTATTATTCATGCTTTACAAATTGGGGGAGTAAGTCAGAGAGAGGTTACAGAAGCTTGCCCAAAGTCACACAGCTATTAAGTAATAGAGGCAGGTCACACTTCTTTTCACTGCTATACTGTCATTTCATGCCAAAGATGGACTGTAAAATAATAGCTAAAAATGGTATAGCTTTTCTCAATAGAATTTCTTGTCTGAATCTTCCCTATCTTTTTGGCTATTCCTGTGGGTTTTTTTCTTTAATCTTTTGTTAATGGTTTGGGATATTATTATACCTATGCTTTTATTATAAGCAGCTGAAAGCACCACCACCCTCTTTTTTAAGATGCTTATGATATATAAATAATTAAATAGAAATTTCAACTCCTAATATAGATGAGCCTAAAAGACATTGTACAGTTCAGGCCTTTGTATTTATTCATTCCCTCTCTTCCTTCTTTGAAGTGTTGGTTTTCAGGATACTTACGTAGAACTCACGTTTCACTATGCATTTACTGAGCCAACCGGGCCCATTTACATTCATTGGTTTGTGCCTACATATATAGCCCAGGTTTTTCAATAGTGCTATTGAGTATATAAATGCATTCTTTACAAACACATTTAGGTATGCTTCCATTTGCATTTAACATAGACACAAATCATTGTTCGGAAGATTGCATTTTAGCCTGTGGTGAGTTATAGACTCATAATGAATAGCAGTAATAGAATGAAAGAAAAATTTTCAAATTTATGTACAGGTAGCCAATGCTGAAATAATAAATTAAGAGTCACGAAGTAATAAAAGTAGTCATCAAAACTCTTTGCTTGCCTCCAACCCAAACCCCGACCTATATCAGAATAAAGAGTATATCTAATCAAGTCCTGAAGCTTTCTAGAGAACCAGCCCCTTCATCTAACAAGACACCAATTTCTGAACAGCTTAATTGAATTAACGAGAAGATTATTCACTTGGCAGGACGTTGCGTGTGTGTGGTGGGGGGTGGTAGTTGTTGATCACAGAGCAGCCAGATTCAGGCACAATTGGCTACTGCTGTCAATTTAATTAGTAGTATAGATCCTGTCTCAAATAGTTCTTCATTCCAGTATTTGGTGTTAAAAGAAGTATCAATCACCCTTGGTCTATTTGGTTGAGTGCATAAGTTACTTCTCTGCTTTTTAAAGATACTGTGTCTTTTTCTCTCCCATTCATTCATTCATTCACTCACTCAACAATGAGCACCTTCTACGTAGCTAGGAACTGGGGCTACAAGATAATGCAGAACCTTTTCTTTTCTTTTTTCTTTTTCTTTTTACTTCTGCTTACCGAGGCCAAATGAGGCAGAACCTTTTAAAAGGTACAAACATTTGAAGCCATTTAGGTGGGCTTGAAGGAAACCTCCTTACTTTGCCTCCAAAGAGAGTTCCTTTATGGATAATTTTGGGTTTTATTTTGAAAATGTGTGAATAACAACTTATTAAAATGTGAATGTCAGATTTTTTGGATTTGAAAAGCAATTGTTTAAACCTCTACGTTGTGGCATTTCAAATTATGTTTCCCAAAATGCTGTGAGTTATGTTTTTTTCAGATTGTCTTTTCACACAGTAGACAATAGATTTGGGACTTCTTGATGGAATAATCCCACGGAGCAGGCTTGGGACACTGAGCTGGTGCTAGCCAGGTGGGCCTGATTCAGAGAGGTTCTAGGCACAGCTCTCTAGTCCCCAAATCTCTGGTTCTCACCTGACATTTTACCACTAGCACCTCCATGCTGTTCTCCCAAAATTCCTACAATAGCCTCTTAGGTACTGGCAAAAATAATTTTATGAATTTCCTATATGTAAGTTTTGCCGCATAATTTTAGTGTCTTCAAGTAGACTTGTTCTCATGTTCAATGGTCCTCAGCTATAATGAACATCTTTCTTTGTATATAGTAACTGATGACAGTAATTTGCTTCAAAATAGAAGTTATGATTTATGGGACAGTCCAAGTGTTTCAAACATTCTAGAAATGTCATAATTAAGCTATTACAAGGATGTCATATGGGAGAATGTCTTATTTGTGAAAATGCTGAACAAGAGCTATATACATATGATTCTTTTAAATGTTTAAAGGATAAGTACTAGCACATGTAAAAGTGATTTATGCAATAATGTCAATCTCTTAAATAGAAGGTGTTCTGGTTATCTATTGCTGAGCAACAAACCATCCACTAGTGGCATAAAACACCAACAGTGATCGTTTATTATCATTCTTACTATCTGTCTTAGGTTTGGAAGGTTGACAGGGTGCAGGTAGACAGTTTGCACACAGGGTCTCTCACGCGGCCGTGGTCAGACTGCAGTGACTGGGGCTGGAGTCACCACGGAGCTCTCTCATTCACATGACGGGCAGTTGATGCTCATGGTGACTTGGTATGTTCAGCATATGTTTTTGTTCTGATACTTTGACGTACTTTGCTGATGCTAGAGGGATTGCCCCTCCCAGGCTAGCAAATTCGTAGAGATAGCCAATAACCTTTCTAGACAAACTCACCAATCCAGTGCCCCAGACCCCAACAACCTTCTGTTTACTGGGCTCTCCCAGGCTGGGCCACTATCTACCCCCCTTATCACTGCAGGACCAGGGACCAGACAACCAGAGACACCCCTGTATCCAGGAGAGCACTGAAATTACTCAAACAAGCCGATCCTAAACCTGCTTACCCTGCCTCCCTTGTTCTTTCCTGCAGAAACCACCGCAAAGGCTTTTGCTAGTGTTTTCCCCTCATTCCCTCTGCCGCCTGACCCAACCTGGTGGTTCCTCTGTGGTCCCCATGGGGCAGTGTGCCTTCTGTCTCTAGGGATCTGTCAGCATAAGACTTCTTCCTTCGTGAGAGTCATGTCTGTGTCTGTGTGTCTTATCACACCTCATTTAAACAAACACTTGGTGCATTTTAAAACAGCTGGGACATCAGCTCTTGGCCGGATCATCTACCCGTGGCATCTCCATGTGGCTTGGGCTTCCTCACATTATGGCTGCTGGGTTCAGGGGTGAGCATCCTAAGAGAGGGCGAGCGAGATAGAAGTTGTGTTGCCCTTCTAACAGAGGCTCACGGATCACTTAACATCCTTTCTGTCACATTCTCTTTGTTAGAAGCCACACAGTAAAGCCAACCCTTATTCACGGGGGAAGGAATTAGATTCCCCTCTCAATGAGAACAGTGACAAAGAATTTGCAGCCACATTTTAAAACCACCGTGGACGGATTTTATTTGTGATCTATTCACAGGTCCTTAAATAACTAATGAGCTCAGTTTAAGAAGAACAGTTTTGCTCCATTCAGACATTTCTACATGTGGAGGTCAGATTCAATCTTCTCAGTGCTGTTTTTGTCACTTTTATTTCACTGTTTCATCATGGCAATATACGTATTTTAAAAATGGTACCTCTTTTGATATTTTACAACTCATGATGTTGTGATCTTGAATGCCTTAGAAAGTGTTAAATTATTTTAAATAATTTGAAATGATTTTAAGTTCCAATTTGAAACTTAATTTTTGTCTTCCTGTCAAGCCACTACCTTAGCACAATTTGGAGAACAGAATTTGCTAAGAGAACTGATTGTGGGCCAAAATTAAAAACAAAAACAAGCATTTAAAAATCAATCAATTAAAATATAAAAATTAGGCTGTGTGGAACATTTTAGCTGTAGTGTTCCTTGACTGACAGGAATATATATTTTTATAATCTGTTGCTTTTATATTTGTTCATTTATTTGAGAAAAAGAATTTGAAGAAGATGGTAGAGAAAACATTCAATCTCCTAACTGATGCTTAAGTGATTTATTCAAAATTATTAGTGACATCTTTTAAGACAGTAGAGAGAGGAAGGTTGTTACCTTATAGTGATTTGGAAGGTTATAGTGATTTGGATTCACTGTCTGAGAAGATGAATCTTCTTCAAGAAAATATGGTAAAGGCATTAGAAGGATCTGCCTCAGCATGAGGAAAAGGAGAAACCTAGTTGTCTGGAAAACCCTTAAAAATAACCAAAAATAAATGAGCTTCAGGATTTGGAATGGAGGAGGACAAACTAAGCACAAAACACATATAGATAAATCAATAGAAGCAAAGCAAGAGGGAAGATGTAATTTAGCAAGGCCCAAGGGGAGATAGAAAACACTCTCCAAGGAAACATGCCTGAGAAAAGGTGGAGAAAACCCCTTTCTCACTTTCAGATGGGCCTTATGAGCGGAGGACACAGCAAAGGTAAGGGTTTTTAGCAAGTGCTTGGTACTCATTTAGACAAAAGGATTATTTTAAGATCTACATCTGAAGGCTTCACTCCTTAAGGAATTTCTTGGATCATTGTGGAGGTAATGACTCTCCTTTCTGTGACTTGATGAGGCGAAAAATAATTACAGAGGCATCAATACCATGTTGGATAACACCAAAGAAAATGAAAGCGGAAAGTTTCCTAGGAAGTCAGTTCCCGATCTCCAGGAAGGATCACGTGCAAACTCAGCTGGCTCAGTGCATGTCCCCTCCTCCTTCTAAAGTCTGCAAGGAGCACAGCCAGAGTGGATGACAGGAACAACGTTGCTCATGTCTCTTCTACGACATGCAATAGGAGTGCATTCGTCTTTTCTTCAGTCAGTGAAATAATGTGGTTTTTTAAGCTTTTCTTTATTAGAAACTCTTCATTTCCATTTGTAAAATGAAATGTCTCAATTTTTTCCAATTTTCCCTTACATCATTAGACCAACCGTAATCTATATAGTACTGATTCCTACACAGTTTATATATGCTGAACTCTCCTTGTTTAGGCATACAAGCCTCAGGCTCTTTGTTTAAACCATAGGGCTCCTTGCTGATAATTATCTTTAACCCATGGGACACGCTGACCCTCAAGATCTTTTGCCAATCTATCCCAAAACAAATGGTTATTGAACCACTTCCACATCTTTTCTTGTCTTTAGACATGGAGCTTCTGTCCCCGATTTTAAAATGCTATAATTACAGAGTAATTCAAAGTAAATGACACCACATTCTACTTTGCATTAGAGGTTTTTCTGTGTATGTGTCTTATCTTTGCTATTAATTAAAGCTCCTAATGGGCAGAAACGATTTATTACTTTTATTATATTGTTTATAGTGTTCAATCAAGTGCAAACTTTTATCAGTAGCACGTAATGTTGAAGCTATGTGCATACTACATAACCATCATGCCATAGAGTATCATTACTTATACCGTCCTATCTTCCTAATTAGATTGTGTTTCGTATACCTTGCATACACCCAATAACTGGCACTTAGGATGCATGCAGAAATTTTTTTGAATGGGGTGTTGGTTGGATAAACTTTTGTTGGATGGATGGATGGATGGATGGATGGATGGATGGATACTAAGCAAAACCTTATTCAGAATAAGTTTGAACTTACACAAGTTTACTCTTCTGTCTTCCTTTTAGAAAACCTTAAATCTGATTAAATGATTATCCTAAGTTAACTTCTAAAAGTTATGAAAGATCTCAGAAATATTTTCATTTACAAATAATTAGGGAGGGTAGGGAAGAGGATGTGTTGGAGTGAGGGTGGATGCTCGTGCTCCCTTCACTCTACAGTGTGCATGCCCACGGTGCCAGAGCTCAGGTAGTCAGATGCCACAAGTCTGTGAGCACTAAAATAGATCTGCAGAAATCCATTGCTTCTGTGCTAGTTGTTTTCCAAGTAACTGCAGCAGAATGTTTGGGGAAGAGGTCGTGAGCTGCTTGGAGGAGGAAGTCGATCTGAAATGCCTGAGGAGGTGGAGAAGAAGAGCTAGAGAGAGCTGAACGACCTGAGGGGAGAGGACTGGAGCGGCCAGGAACGAGGACCCAGTGCCCAGCTGCCACCTCTGCCACACTTCGCCATCTCACTGAGCCTCAGTTCCCTCATTAGAAAAATCGGGGGGCTGAACTGCTTCGTTTTTTGGAGTTCCTTCCAGCTCTAAAATGTCTTGGTTGTATGAGAGCCAAAATAAACAAAAAATGGTATCACTTTATGCATATGTTCTTCTAAATACACCAGTGGGAAAGCACAAAGCCTGTGTTTCCAGCTTGCTGCTTCGGAGATGCCAGTTCACAAGTCGTTCTTTAATCTCAGGGACATTATCTGAATTCCTTATGAAAGTGAGTCTTAGTTGTATATGGGCCAGCGTGTGTGTGTGTGTGTGTGTGTGTGTGTGTGTGTGTGTGTGTGAGAGAGAGAGAGAGAGAGAGAGAGAAAGAGAAAGAGAGGGAGAGAGAGGGGGAGAGAGAAAGAGAGATAGGTCCTTGATATTTGGACTATGATCCCTGACTACAAGTCAGTACCACTCTCAACACTTCCATTCATGGTCTAGTTCACTTGGTAATTTTCAAACCTCTACAATATTTTCGATATAAACATTTCAAAAACATCGCCTCTCCCAATTTCTTTTAACAAGGAAGGAAGAATTATCTGTAGCCATCTAACACTCCATTCCACTGTGTTCTTCACCTCTTTTTTCTTAATCCCACAGTGTCAGAGATATGCATGCATTGTGTTGTTGTTGTCATCTTTGTTTTTAAACTGTCTTAAAATACAAGTAAAGGAAAAGTGATCAACAGATTCAAAGAGAGAGGGAGATGCAGTTAACACCGAAGCTGCTTTTTTTTGGGAGCACTTACAAGTCTAAAATAAGAATCTTAAGTGCCATTTGCCTGGAAAAGAGAGTAGCAGGGAGACAGATGTTTCCCTCATTATTTTTGTTCAGAGACACCATTGCTGCTATGACATGTCACCATCAGACAGGGCCACCAGCAAAGAGCAGGGCAGCTGTGTGCTACCTATCCTATGAGTTCCACCAGCACCCAGGGAAGGAAACTGTAGCTTGCAGTTTTTTAAAAATTTAGAAGCCACGGCTTTTAGAATAAAGATATTGAGCAGTCATCTGTTTCTAATGTCATGAGACAGACCTCACTTTCCTCTCTTTCCAACTAGTATCTTATTCTGTTGTTCTTGGTGAGTAGGAATTTTTAAAGATGCTAAACACTAAGCAGGGAAAATGGGCAAAGTCAGGGGCAGATGTATATCTTTGCCTTCTTTTGATCATTTTTTTAAAATCCCCAAAGCCCAACTCCTTCATGCTGGGGCTTTGCTGCACATTAGCATCTTTGGACATGGGGATGATTTTTAGATTTTCTTATTCAATGAGAATGTGAGCATCTTTTTCCAGATTTGTTCAAGCCCACCCTTGAGAGCCAGACCTGAGCTCCTGACGGTCCGGGAAATGCTGCATTCTTGTGTGTGTTGGGCAGGATTTCCTGCAAAGGGTCAAGAAAACATACTTGCCCATTGTCTTGGTGTAAACTGTAGAAAGTCCTCGTGTCCAACTGGAGACCCTGTTAGTCGCTGCCATGGCAACTAAGGAAGATGGGCAGGCCACTCTTTGGCTCTGTACACAAAACCCTGATGGTCACTTTCATAACAAAAGCAAATGAGAAGAGAAGATGTTTCTGCATCGGCCCCTGGGCTCACCATGTCCTGAACCTCTCCATTCATCTAGTTCGTAAAGAGGGAAAAGTGCAGCTGGAACCAAACGGAAGGAACAAGATATGAACCAGTATACTGGGGGTCAGTTTGGTTTATTAGCACTTTTGCTTAATAGCATTTTTATGATCTATTTCCTTATAAATAATAGGAAAGCATATCAATGTGTAGAAAAGGGGGAGGAAAGGGCCAGAAATAACCCTGTGAATCTTGAATTCATGGTCTCAATGCCTTGCCTTTAAGAGATTAAGTTCCAAAGGGGTTAGTGGTGAGGAGCCAGCAGATGGATTAATGATCTAGAATGTGGGATGCCAGGCTCAGGTCTGGTACAGCGTCTAACATTCAGTTGGCAGCAACAAAAATAACAATAGAAGCGGCGAACAGAAAATCTTGGATGTGACTCCCAAGCTCACCAGAGCTGCAGCTCTGCCCACCACAACCTGAAGCCGCTCCCGTGACTGCTGGCATCTGTCAGCTGGGTCTCCCTTAGTATTCAACCACCGTCTTCCTACACTCCCTCAGTGCCCTTTAAGCAGCTTGCACTGCCGTGACTTTGCAGGATTTGTTTGCGGCTGTGTGGAGGTGGACATCCACAGTGAACACACCAGGGCTATTTGCTAGGTCAGCGCTTGCCGGAATGGTTCCATTAAGAAGCTACATTTCAAGGGCTTCTTTCCTTATCTCTCAGAACAACCCATTTGCTATGGTCCTGAGTGCTCAGGAGAGGTCAATGCCTACCAGAATACTGGGGATTGAGAAGCTTATAAAAAGGCTGAAAATGAAAGTAAGCAATATAGAAGAATAGTCTCAGCAGAGCTGCACGTTGGTTTTTGACAGAGGCCTTGCCTGGCTCTGGCGAGAGTTAATGGTGGTACTGTGTCAAACACACACACACAGAGGAAAACAGAATGGGAAACGGGTGTAAGGATCTTTCATAGTGTGACAGCAGCTGAGTGTTTCCTAGGTTGGGGAGAAAAATAAACGAGCTGCCACACACTCACTAAGGGGACCCTGTGACACTGTTCTCTTGTCAATCAATAAAGCCACCAGAAGGAAGCTACAAAGCTAAGAATAGTGTTGCAGATAAACCCAAAAGGTCAGCCGTAAGTTAACTCCAGTCTGGTGAGCCCTCTATTAATAATATTAGGATGGAAAAAAACACTTATTTTTTTTTATTCTCATGAACATTTTCAGAAATGCTGGTTAAATTAGGCAGTGATAAATTGACCCAGAATAATTTTACTCACCGAAGCATGTGCACACACACACACACTCACATAGAGTGGTGTCTAGGAATTATGACTAGAATACAAAAATAGATCTCCATTCTCAGATGAGTCCATGGTAAGGTCTTACGTCCACATCTCTGTGAGCTTGGGTGAGTTAAGCAGGTTTAGGAGCACTGAGTTTAATGTATTCTGTCTAAGGCACTGTTCCAGATTCTGCTTTTTTCTACCAGGAAGTTACATAAAGGAACTTGCATTCTTGTCACTGAAAACACATGAAATTTATAAAATGCAGCATTCAGGCCATGCATCATAAATGCCTAAAGATAAAAACGGCATGATTTCATTTATATGAAGTACAAAACAGTTAGAACTAGTCTGTGCTGTTGGAAGTCAGGATAGTAACTCCCCTTATTTGGGGAATGGAGACAAGTGGTTCTGGGGGGCTCTGGGGTGTGGGTCACACTCTGGCGTTTTTGATTGGGATGCTGGTTACACGAGTATATGCAGTTGTGATAACGTCGACTGAGGCACTTTTTTGTATGCATGTAGACTTCAGTAGAATTTTATTTAAGTGCTCATAGGTGGCATGGAATTTAGTACAGAAGTTCAGAGGGCCACACGTCAGGGTCTGGCCTACTTTATGAAGAGAGTAAGATTGGAGCTCGGCTTAGATTGATGAGGAAGGTTTGAATCAGCAGAGATGACTCACATCTGGAACGCCAAACAATTCTCAGAACATAGCAGGCTCTTAATAAATAGTCATTCAATAAGTGAATGAATTAATGAATTAAGTATGCACACTTTTCAAACAAAATATTTAATAATACTGATGTACAGATCAGACAATCATGTGATGCTTCAAATGTGTCATGTTCTAAACTTACTTTTTGGTAATTGTGTCATTGTAAGTCAATTTAGTGCTGTGATGCAATTTTTATAAAGTTTAGAAAGTCCCACGATGTGCTAATATACATGCATGTATGTCTACACACATAAATATACACATCGTCTCTCACTGTAGGCTTGTTTTTTAAATTTCAGAGTATTATGGGGTTACAAACGCTTTGGATACATAAATTGCCTTTGCACCAACCAGCGAATGTGCCCATCCCCCAGATAGTGCGCGCTACATCCGTTAGGTATGGATTTACCCATCCCCTCCTCCCCCCTCCCACCTGCTTGACACCTTATGAATGTTACTTCCCATGTGTGCACATAAGTGTTGATCAATCAGTACCAATTTAATTGTGAGTATATGTGGTGTTTGTTTTTCCATTCTTGTGATACTTCACTTAGAAGAATGGGTTCAGCTGCACCCAGGATAACAGTACTGAGTAGAACTCCATGGTATACATATACCACATTTTATTAATCCACTCATGTATTGATGGGCACTTGGGTTGTTTCTACATCTTTGCAATTGTGAATTGTGCTGCTATAAACATTCGAGTGCAGATGTCTTTTTTTATAGAATGTCTTTTTTTCCTTTGGGTAGATACTTAGTAGTGGGATTGCTGGATCAAGTGGTAGTTCTACTTTTAGCTCTTTGAGGTATCTCCATACTACTTTCCATAGAGGTTGTACTAGTTTGCAATCCCACCAGCTGTGTATGAGTGTTTTTGTTTTTGGGTTCCATGCAGGATATGAACTGGTCAGACACCTAACAGGCTCTCCAAACTTCAGCATATACAAGTGATTCTTAAAGGGTGGGCTCCTCAAGGGG
The DNA here is from genome assembly GCA_008750895.1 of Mirza zaza. Lineage (NCBI taxonomy): Eukaryota > Metazoa > Chordata > Mammalia > Primates > Cheirogaleidae > Mirza > Mirza zaza. The sequence goes on from VSMD01075832.1 coordinate 21,647, forward strand.
CAAGGACATCGTTTTTTCCATCTTTATTTACTAGGACCTAACACAGATTGGCAATTCACTGATGCTTAGTGAATTTCTGTTGAATGAATGAGTGAATCCAAGACAGTTGTCTGGACTGAGTTCATCATGGGCAATTTGCTTTACTTACTTTGTGGGCTTGATAACGATAGACAAATTCTTATATATATATATATATATATATTTTTTTTTTTTTTTCCTTTGAGGGCTTGAAGGTGGAGAGTGAAGGACAGAGAAGAATACTGGCTGATTGAGTCTGAGCCTCAGAAAGCATCTGGCTTTACTATAGTGACCAAAAGTTCAGGTCTCTTCCTTAATTTTGTAAGTCAAGAAAGTTGGCTATTTCACATTAGTTCATGCAGAAGTGATAGGCTCTCGAAAATGACTCACAATAATCAAATGCACACACACATGCACATACTTTAATATGATTTTTAAACAAAGAATTATATGGAGACATAACTGCACTTAACATGAGAACATTGCATCATTTTATTAGTACTTTTCATTTTTAGTCAAAAGTTTTCTCAAGAAATTAAATGAGCTTGGGAAGTAGCATGTTTGGTGAATGTAGTCAGAGTAAAGGAAGTTGGTTATTGAATATGTATTCAGATTTTACTAAGCACCTACTAATGTTGAAAAATGTGATAGGATCTACATACTTTCAAATGTTATTTCACCTTATTTAATCCTTATAGTAATCTTATAAAATTCATATTAATGTTCTTATGTTAAGATGAGTTAATCAAGGCCCAGAAAGGTTAATTGATATTCGTAGCATCATGACTGGTATAACTACAGAAGCAACAAGTGCTTACAGAATGAATGAATAAATTAAGGAACAGAAACCTATTTCCCAGCAAGTGAGTAGCAGAGATGAAATTTGAACCCAGGTCCTCTGATTCCAAGTTCATCATCCTTGAAATTCTGATGCCCTGACATACTCATGGACAATATAAAAGATTGTCTGCAAGTTAGATTGGAATATCTCTGTCAAGGGATTCTCTTCCTTAGCTAGTGGTGGAAATGCTCAGACAAGCTATTTTTCTCATGCTTGCATTCATTCATTTCTTCAACACATTTTTAATGAGCATACACCATGGGGCTGGCACTGTTAGCTAATTGCTCTGAGATTTAGATAGGTGGTACATAAAGCATAGTAAGTAATTTCTACCTTACGTGGTTAGCATAAGAAATAAGTTTGTGGGGACAAAGAGATTAAATCCCACAAGAAACTCAGTCTGGTGGAGAAAAGATAAGAAACCAAATGAATCTGGCAAGCTTTCCTAGGAAATTCACGGGTGAGCCTTGGGAGAATATTATTTTTCTTTGAATTGCATTTCCATTACTTTGATAATTTCTTTCACTTAAAAAATAGGATTTCATATCAACCACATTATTATAGTATCATTTTTCTTCAAACAAGTGCAAGAGGTGCTATTGTGCATGGTCAGGTAAGGCCTAAATAATTATTACCATGATATGGCACTTAGATTCGTTTCCTATAGATAATAATGAAAGAAAATATAACCTGGACTTTCTACCTTTTTACATAGCCCCAAGTTCAGTTGGGGAAAATGTCATGGAAAATAAACAAATGATAAGTCTTCCATGTCTTTGTCCCTACTATCACTGTTGAACATCATGAGATACAAAAGCCACAGTGTTCCTATATGGCCTAGATTGTCCTAGTAGAAACACAAATCCAACAAAACTGTCCATCCTGTCAATACATCAGGCAAGGTAGGTGTTTTTGGTTGTAACCTTACCATAATGCAGCTTTGCTTCAACACAAAGACTTTGTTCTCATATATCTCTCAAAGATACTTATAATATTCCTAAGGAAAATAATTCACACGCAATTGTGAAACCATGTGTCCTGGAAAATGGTCAAAAGACTTGTAGTTTGGATCGAAGAAGGGATATTAAAACAGTAACTCTGTCGAATAAAGCCATCCACTGAAGAATCACCAGCATTTCTTTTAATCATTTGATGAAGGTCATGAAAGAATTGATTAATAAACCATATCCCCTAAAGATACTTACTGACATTTTTCAACGTATCTAGCTCTTGGTTTTTGTCCACTATCTACACACTCATACTATCAGAGAACTCTTATTTTGTAAGTCTTTTTTTGAAACCTCAAAGACCATTGACATCCCCCAAAATCACAAAAGAGTTTGTTTGCCAAACAAAAGTCTGACTTGGATACAAAATCTTCATACTTGAACTTATGAAGCACATGCCATGCTTGGCACCAATGCACCTGGTTTTGCTTCTTTGGTATATAAAGAAGCACCACATCCATCCCATTGTATCTCATGGCTTTTGATATTGGCACGTGCTCACCTCTAAGACTTAGCCAACAATTTTGAAACTGTGTCCACTGCTGCTTAACTTTTGTCAATTTCATTAGGATCAGAGCCTTAAATTACCCGTTAACTATATGTGGGACTTTTGTCAAGGACGTAAGAGGCTATGACATTCTTCCTTAATCCATATAAGTTCAGTGACTTTCCAAATGGCAAGTCTTGAGTATTTGGTTTAACCTCAAGCAGAAAGTGTCTTGTTGTTTGCTTATTTGTATTGAGAAAAAAATAAAAGCGCTCTCTTAGAACACTGAAGAGATTATTCATGGGCTTGACTTACTTGGTGGATAATTTTTCCTGTAATGATGATATTAATCTTTCCATTCAAGGCCCTACCTTCATGATTATGGGTGCTGCTACTCTGAAAGAAGAGAATGAGGGCAGACAATTCGGTAAATATTCCAGCTCTGAAGGAAGTACTTTGGTAGCTTGAAGTCAAAAGGGCCAAACTTTATCAATGTCTTTGAAGGAAGATAATCCATTGTGTGGTAGTCACCCTCTAAAATGGTTCTTTGTGATTCTCACTTAGTATTCATGCCCCTATGTTGTCCCTGCCTACACTAAGTAGTGGTGACCTGTGTTACCAATAGGATATCTCAGAAATAATGGCGCATAATTCCTGAGGATAGGTCATCAAAGACACGCAGCTTCCATATTCAATTATGCTGATTCTCATTGCTTCCGTTTCTAAGTGTCCTATTTTGTAAAGATATAACCCCCATTCAGGTGGTGCATCTTTTCTGAGGCCTACAGCTCCCAGTGCTGTATCTGAACTCCACCACTAGAAGGAAATCAGAGTAATTGGCAAAGGGCTTGGGGAAAAACAAGAGGCAGCTGCAGTGACTCTGTCTAGTGACATGGCATCATGAGAATTTCCTCTGTCTGCTTTGAGGTTGCCCAATTCTGCCTTTCCCCCAATTAGGGAGAAACTCTATTTAAAAATAATCCTGACATTAAGATTTAGGGTCAGGATTTTATAAATCTACTTTTTGTGTAAAACACGAACAAATTTTGTCTAGGTATGAGCTAATAAGTTTTAATCTTTCTCCTAGACTGAAAAGTGTTTAGATATATTCAAGCTTTGCATTTTACTTTCCTTTGTTAATTAGTGGGGACATCTGCATTAACACAGGATCATTAATTTATGATCTAGTAGGTCTTTTCCACCTCTAACTTCCCTGATGAAAGAGAATGAAACAAAAAGGAACTGTTTGATCAAGACTTCTCCCACAGATTTAAAAGATGGCCCTTGCATAACATTAAAGATACTGATTTTGCTGTTGTCTATTTAGTTCGTTGTGAGATAAACATATTAACCAAAAATGGAGGCATTAAAATTCAGATTTTGTATTACTGTCTGCTAAATCATTAACATGAAAGCATATTGTCATTCTCTTTAAATTCTAAATAAAACCAAATGTCAGTAATGCCAACCCAAGGTACACCATTTCTTGAAACTAAATCACGGCTTCCTCTGAGGGACTGTCAGAAAATATAATTACAATGATAAATAGTTTTGCTACACTTACTCATTTAGGCCACATCCTCATCCTTCCATGTCCATTTTTTTCTCTGCCTCAGTTTGAGTCTTGGTGAGTTTTCCCGATACAACATGCTCTGGAGGCAATCTGAGTCATTAATTCCAAATACAGTCCTCAGAAACAAAAAGTCAAATGTATCACAAGTGGATTAGTTTCCTATTGCTACTATAACAAATTACCACAAACTTAGTGGCTTAAAGAAAAACATATTTATTGTCTTACTGTTCCAGAGGACAGGTCTCACTGAGCTAAAATCATGGCATCCACACGGCTCTGCTCCTTTCTGGAGGCTTTAGTGGGGCATCCATTTCCTGGCCTTTTCCAGTTTTTAGAGGCTGCTCACATTCCTTGGTTCATGATCTCCTTTCTCCACTTTTAGAGCCAGCAACCATGAGTCAAGTCCTTCTCACATCACATCACTCTGACTGTTTTTCTATAGTCACAAATCCTGACTCCTTCCTATTCTGCCTCCCTCCTCCACTTTTAAGGACTCTTGTGATTATGCTGGGCCACCTAGATAATTCAGGGTCATCTTCCTATCTCAAGACCCTTAACTTAATCACATCAGCAAAATCTCTTTTGCTATGTAAGGTACCATATTTACCTGTTCAGAGATTAAGATGCAGACATCTTTGATGGGTAGGTGGGGGAAACATTATCTGTCTACTACTATAATTTTTAGGGTATCTAAAAATAATATTCTTTAGGATGCAGTGCATTCTTCCTACTGAAAAGCTGTGTTTTGTAAGTTATAATAAAGAAGTGAAAAAGAAGTAAAGAAAATAATGCCATTTACAAAAGCTACAAAAAATAATACTTGGGAATAAACTTCACGAAGGAGGTGAAAGATCTCTACACTAAAAACTATAAAACATTGATGAAAGAAATTGAAGAAGACACAAATAAATGGAAAGATATCCTGTGGTCATGGATTGGAAGAATAAATATTGTTAAAATGCACATGCTACCCAAAGCAACCTACAAATTCAAGGCAATTCCTATCAAAATACCAATGACATTCTTCACGGAAATAGAAAAAACAATACTAAAATTCATATGGAGTTACAAAACACCTTGAATAGTCAAAGCAATCTTGAGCAAAAAGAACAGAGCTGGATACTACCTGACTTCAAAATGTACCACAAAATTGTAGTACCCAAAATAATATGGTACTGGGACACAAACAGAGACATAGACCAAAGGAACAGAATAGAGAGAGAATCCAGAACTGATTTTTGACAAAGGTGCCAAGAACACAACAATGAGAAAAAGATAGTCTCTAAATAATGTTGGGCAAACTGAATATCCATATGCAGAAGAATGAAGTTAGACAAGACCTTATCTCTCACCATATACAGAAATCAACCCCAAATGGATTAAAGATTTAAATATAGGACCCCAAATGATGAAACTACTAGAAGAAAACATAAGGAAAAAGCTCTGTGACAATGGTCTGGGCAATGATTTTTGGATGTGACCTCAAAAGCACAGGCAACAAAAGCAGAAATAGACAAATGAGATTACGCCAAACTAAAAAGCTCTGCACAGCAAAAGAAACACTCAACATAGTGAAGATACAACCTACAGAATGGGAGAAAATATTTGCAAACTATACATCTAAGGAGTTAATATCCAAAATATATAAGGAACTCAAACAACTCAACAGCGAGGAAACAAACAACCCAATTTTAAAAATAGGCAAAAAACCTGAATAGACATTTCTCAAAAGAAGACATACAAATGGCCAACAGGTATATGAAAAGGTGCTCCACATCACTAATCATCAGGGAAATGCAAATCAAAACCATAATGAGGTATCACCTCACTCCTGTTAGAATGGCTATTATCAAAAAGACGAAAGATAACAAATGCTGGCAAGGATGTGGAGAAAGGGGAACACTTACACACTGTTGGTGGAAATGTAAATTAGTACAGCCATTATAGAAAATAGTATAAAGGTTCCTCAAAATATTAAACATAGAACTACCATATGATTCAGCAATCCCACTACTGCATATATATCCAAAGGAAATCAGTATGTAGAAGAGATATCTGTACTCCATGTTTATCGCAGCATTATTCACAGTAGCCAAGATATGGTATCAACCTAAATGCTCATCAACAGATGAATGAATAAAGGAAATGTGGTATATATACACAATGAAATATTATTCAGCTATAAAAAGAATAAAATCCTGTCATTTGGGAAAATATGGATAAATCTGGAAAACATAATGCTGAGTAAAATAAGCCAGGCACAGAAAGACAAATACTGCATGTTCTCATTCATGGAGAATCTAAAAAGAGTTGATCTCATAGAAGTAGAGAGTAAAATGGTGATTACCAGGGGCTCGAGTGGTTGGGTGGGGGAACAGGGAGGTGTTGGTTAAAGGATACATATTTTCAGTTAGATAGAAGAAATAAGGTCAAGAACACTATCATACAGCATGGTGACTATAGTTAATGACAATATATTGTATTCTTGAAAAATGCTGAGAGTGGACAGTGTTCTTACACAAAAATGATTAACTGTGAGATAATGCATTTGTTAATTAGCTAGATTTAAACATTCCACAGTGTGTATATGCTTCATAATATCATGTTGCACATGATAAATACATACAATTTTGTGTCAATTTAAATAAAATAAATACATTTTTAAAAAAGAATGGAAGGAGAAAAAAGAAGCAACTAGGGTTGTTTCCACAGCTTTGCAATTGTGAATTGTGCTGCTATAAACATTCGAGTGCAAGTGAAGTATCCCAAGAATGGAAAAACAAGCACCACATATACTCACCAGCAAATTGGTATTAACTGATCAGCACCTAAGTGGACACATAGGAATTACATTTATTGGGTATTGGGCAGGTAGGAGGGGGGAGGAGAGGACGGGTATATACATATATAATGAATGAGATATGCACTGTCTGGGGGATGGTCACGCTTGAAGCTCAGACTTGGAGGGGGAGGGAGGCCACGGGCATTATATGCGACCTTAAAATTTGTACCCCCATAATATGCTGAAAAAAAAAAGAAGCAACTAAATTCCCGTAGGTCTGTACTTAGTAAAATATCATATAGACAGGCCACAGCTGCCAACGGCAGGGTTATCTTCTTTCTTTACAGTGAACTTCCTGATGATCTGACCATAAAAAGAGAAACAGAATATTCACAGTCTATGAATCAGCAATCTATAGAGAGGGAACATACATTTCCCAGTGTTATTATTACTGATCTTTATAAGATTCCACGGAGGCATGAAGCATTAGTCCTACAAGTCTTACAAGTCCTACAAGTGTGACTATTATATTTAAAGATCTTTATTTTATTTATTTATTTTTTTGAGACAGAGTCTCACTTTGTTGCCCAGGCTAGAGTGAGTGCCATGTGTCAGCCTAGCTCACAGCAACCTCAAACTCCTGGGCTCAAGCAATCCTCTTGCCTCAGCCTCCCATGTAGCTGGGATTACAGGCATGTGCCACCATGCCCTGCTAATTTTTTCTATATATATATTAGTTGGCCAATTAATTTCTTTCTATTTATAGTAGAGATGGCGTCTCGCTCTTGCTCAGGCTGGTTTCGAACTCTTGACCTCGAGCAATCTGCCCGCCTCAGCCTCCCAGAGTGCTAGGATTACAGGCGTGAGCCACTGTGCCTGGCCTAAAGATCTTTATTTTTAAGAATATTGGATCCATAAGGAAGAAATATATGTCTTAAATTTGTTACACATAAAAGAAATAAGGAGGACAGCCAATATTCTTTCTATTTGACATTATTCTAGATTCTCTTCCCAGGAAGCAGGCAGATCACGGATGCACATTTGGGATTATGTTAACCATTTTCTCCCCAACAGTTATTATTTATAGACTTGAGCAAGCAAGACATTTCTTAACTGTATCCTTTTTATACTAATATTTATAACATGTTTTCTTATTAAAATTCATGTTTTCTTATTTGCACGATATATCATTGGTATGTTATGAAATTGAGATGGTTGCATAACTCTGACAGTATGGTATGTGCTCAGTAATTTAATACATACATGAAATTCATCCAATTTTGATCAGATTAGGAAAAATAAATGAAAAAAATTGCTACAATTACAAAGGATACATGTTTAAAGAGCCTAAAGTTTGTCAAATATACATTCCATATGTGAATTTGAGATACCTGAAAGGCTACCTGGAATTCCAAACATGAAATAAGATGAAATGATGTCCATTTGGTTTTTTTAGATAGGAACCAGGGCAAATGTGAGTAAAGGAAGATTTATTTCTCCTCTGGGCAAATGGCACAGATTTCCTTTTGATGGTCAACTGTTTCCAACACAGAAGGAGCCCTGGTGTTGCAAACTCCACCCTTGATCATAAACATACGTAAAGTTACAATAAAGATAAATGTAAAACATGTGCAGCCCACATTTTTCTTCCTATTAAAGCATCTTGGACAAATGAGAAGGAAAGATGTAGTATTTTTTTAAAATCCTACAGGTGGTTGCAGTTACTTGATATGTTTGTCTAATTGCTCAAATGTTACCTACACAGTATTGAGAGCAAATAATCTTTTGTAAAGTTTCTTAAGCAGCATCTGAATGCTGCCCGCGCCCTCTTTAGCATAAATCCCCTTTCCTGCATGCAAAAGCTGAAATGTGCCATGTTCTTGTCTCACCCTTTGCCATCCAGTTTCAAGAAGCTGCATCTGACAAGCATAGCATTTTAAAAAAAAAACGGGGGCATGGGACTGCCACCAGCTGTTGCTAATAAAACAACTGCAGCCCCTGCAGTGGTAGCTTCCTCTTCTAACTTCATATCCCCATAGTTCTGGCAGTAATTGGGAGGGGGGTTAGGGGGGCATTTCTCTCTCAAGGGAGACAATAAGATATTAATATTAATGTAATATCTGCTTCTTTGGATGGGAATGGATAAGATGAAATGATTTAAAGAAGGCTTGATCAATCATTCCATTTCTTGGCAAGAAAATGATGCCTCTGCATCTAAGAAAGAACATCTGGGTAGAATCACAGTGGCGAGAAGAATTGAGTGGCTGGCAACCCAGTGTTCGCCTTGATGGAGTCAGACTCCCTCCCCACCCCCAGGATTTCTGGCGTTGCTGGGGGCGAAAGCAAAACTTTGAAATGCTTTCCTTGAAAATCTGTGCGTACATTTCGGCACTCTTTTTGTGACCTTGCTGCTCACTGATTTATTAGCAGAGACTAGGAAGGCATCTGGGGTAGCCGGTCAACCTGTCTGATTCTGAAGGTAGGGTGGCCGCCCCCAGAACCTCTCTGACTCTGTGACCCCACGTCTGGCCCACGAAGCTCGCTCTGTTCCCAGGGTGGCTTGAGAAGTGTCTGCAACCCGCAGCTCTCTGAAGCGATGTGGACAGGAAGTCAGACCTTTCCGTGTCTGGGAGACTCAAGAGGTGGCCGTCTGCTTCCGACCAGGGCCCCAGCGAGGCTGTGGCACAAAAGGACCTTGCACACGGCAGATAGATGTGGGTGTCTTAAGACATTAAGTATTTCAAGGTTTTGCTACTGAAGCACAAGTGAAGTCTTGTGTAGGAGACAAAGATGTGTGGCCTCAGGGAGGGGGTGGGGACTCCCTGATCCTTTTACTGTTCTCTCTCTGAATAGTGACGGGCCCAGCATGGAGACATTTGTGACCTGCGTCCCCTTTGCCAGATGCCAGACGGCCATTAGTTAACCAGAGAGGTGACCTTTTCAGTGACATTCCCGCCACCCGTTCACTCCCCCAGGAAGGCTTTGGGAGTCAGAGCTGGGGACACAGAGCAAGGTGGGGCTGATCAGGGCAAAATGAGCACACAAAACAAACGTGGAGGATGACACAAACCCCAAGGCACCCAACGCTGTCCAACACAAAATAAAGAGGAGGTAGTAATTCAAACAGAATCTTCCAACCTAGTAGGAGTTCTAAAGATCATAATCTCATCCTAAGAGATATGCTCCCCTTTCCAGAAGAGTGTTCCCTCACACAGAACTCATTCCCCCAGTCTTTATATTTATCTACAATACCTTAATTGTCCAAATCTCCTAAAACACCCTTTGCGACCCTTAGTCCAGTGAGGTTCATCCTAGATCTACTCCTCAGAGTCCCTGGCAGAGCAGATTGGGAATCACCTGTCGGTTATCACTGTTCCTTGTCCTCTCTTCTCTTTTCCCTTATTCCCTATCTTTTCTTTCCCTTTTTTAAGAATTCTGTTCAACAAAACCTACCTTTTCATAATAATATGTTATTTGACTACGTTGTGTTCTTGCAAAGCATTTAAAACATTGCTAACATCACCAAGGAGCACTTTTATATGCATATTTGTATATGATGTGACATTATTGTTTAAAGAGAATTTCTGTGTTTTCTCGATTAGAATGTAAATTATGTAATGTCACTGAGTCCCAACGGCCTAGAATTGTACTTGGCATGTAATAGGTGCTTAATAAATATTTGTTGATGAAATGAATTAATGAATGAATACGGATCTATTCTCTACCCTCTAAGAGCAGAATCTAACAAGGTACAACATCAACGACCACAAGCAAAAGGCTGAGAATATTTAGGTAGTAAGACACTGGCTACGTTTCATTTCATGAGATGATGATTGATTCGATTACTATTGTTCCATTTTAGGACCACAAGCAGGTGAGATGCTTCAAAGCCCTTCATGGAAACATGCATCCATACACGTGGTTTCTAAAGAAACACCATTCTAGTCTTTAGTACATTATGTTATTGCCATGGAAACAGTGATATTTTAAAGAAGAACACTGGAACTTTCCGAATACAGTATTTATTCTCCTTGTACTAACAAAATAATGTGTTTCGCCTAAGAACTTGTTAGGTGGCCTGCAGCTAAATATAAAGAGACAGATTCTCATCATGTGTAAGTCTATGGGAAAATTTGGACCACCAGCTTCTCGAGATAGATTTTAAAATAAACTCTGTGCAAAACTTTAGACATAATTGGGGCCTCCAATGAAACACTTAATATGTTAGATTTGTTTTTGTGTTAGGAAAACTATTTATATTCGAACCCCCAGAAACACCCTCTGCAGACCTATAAACTGGCATTGCCTTTGGATTTTCCGAGGAACCAACTTTGTTACTTTGTCCTTACTTCCTCAATACCTTCATTAGCGTTCAGCTGGCTTTGTGGCCCTAGCTTTCCTGTACAAATGTCACATTTTAACAAGAGGTTAGGAGACAAAGCATGAACATGTATGCAGGCTCTAATAGCAAATGAGAAGAGGAACCGAATAGGGTGGGATGAGTATTACCAAAAAGCCTCTTTACTCCGGTTCACATATGTGGAAGTTCAGTACCAGTTGCTAACACCCACTGGTACAATTTTGCCTTTCTTACTGATCTGTTTTTAAAGCAAACCCAGATGTGTTTTTTTTAAAACCTCTCTAAAAAATTAGGAGCAATTTGTTAAGATGTACATTTCCAGCATTATAATCACCATAAATTTCTTCCTTCTATTATATGCAAAATTGATGGTGTTTTAACATTTGGTTTTAGTTTTTCATGTGCCTCTTCTTCCCTAGTTAGGGAAAGAAAACAGACGTGAAGCCAGGGAGACCTGGGTTCGCCTTCCACCTTTTCCACGTGTGAGCTGCCCGCCCTGGAGCAGAGTTCCATCTTTTTCAGCCTCACTCAGGTCCCTATCTTATAGGGTTGCCTTGCAGACAAGTGAGAACACACATCAAAGACCTAAAACAGGTCTCAATAAACACAAATCCTCTTCTTTTCCCTGATAATATAAAATAACCGTTGCATTTCTTTTTATTTTTCTCAGCCTGTTAAAGTGCAAGGGTCTTTAAAGCTTTCAGCATTTGAAAGATATTAGAATCATTTCCATGGACATAGTTCACTTTAACCAAACATTTCTCCTGATAGTCATTTAGTTCAGGTAAAAAATGAGCACTCATTTGACAAAATATATTGCCCCCATTATTATAATTTGTACTGATGTGTCAACTATGGAAGAGCTTAAAGGGCTTTACAAATGAAAAAATACTTGCAATCTATAGGAATGTGGTTAACTATTGTATTTCACTGATAAGCAAACTAACTTCTATATTCTAGCTACGCTTTGTGAATGGTATGTGGCAAATGTTCCCTACTTTCTTCTGCAACTTTACCAGCCACCACAAATTGATGACAGCACTGTTCCATGTTGGCCCCCCATATTTTCAACCTAGCACTCCAAGCAACCACCATCAAGCAGGAGGAATTGGTTTATTCGTTTCAATCCATTTGTACTCCTTGAGTTAGACTATTTTCCCAGTGTTGGCTACATTAAAGATGCATTTACATACTGGAGCACAAAGGTTTATTTGCATGCTTCCTCCCTATTATATTTTAATGTTCACTAAGAAAATCCTTGAAGATGTACTTTCTTGTGATTCTTAATTGGATCAGGCACAATTGAATTCCCAATACATTAATCCTCAGAGAGAGAAGATTTGCTAAAAATCCTCCCTCTCTCCTAATCAGAGAAAATAATATCCACCCGGTTCCCCAAGACCTCCCTCAAGCCCCACCCGAGGGCCCGTGCTTTCCACTTACTGTATTTTACTGTTAATCCCATCTCTTTCTGCCTGCTCCATGACCTGGTTCCATCACATTTCCACTTTCTGTCTTCTAGCTGTAGTGTCTTTCTCTTGGTTCTTCTCCCACTCAGATTTTTAGGGGAGATCGCCATCCTGTCTGGCTCCACTGCAAGCACACCCTTTTAGCTGGGCCCTCGGGGCTGCTCAGCAATCCTCCCTCATAACCGCAGTTGGCCCCTTTCCCCACCCATTTCATCGGAGCTTCTAAATCTTCACCAGCCTCCACCTCCTGGCTCCTTTGACTCAACAGATGCCAACCTGTCATAGAGCGTGCAGATGCCATTAGGAATGGACTGCCCCAGGGTTCTCTCTGCACCTCTTCCCAGGGTTCTCTCTGCACCTCTGTGCATACTAGTCTTGGGTTGGCCTCACCTTCTTTCTTCACAATGTCCACTTCTCTCCTGGCCTTGTGGCCCCTCATCAGGCCCAGGATTATTTTTTCCCACCCTTCCCCCAACATACTTTTAAAATCTTTTCTTGGATGCATTCCCTTGGGCCTAGAAATGAGACCAAGAGAATTCCTCACAAAAATAAACTAGCAAGCAATCAACAACGAAACAGCGAAAGAGAAAACTAAAACAAAAACAGAACTTAAGCCTGCCAAAGTGCTTGGAGTTTCACGTTAAATACCAGTGCTTCATCAGAATCACCTCTGTGTGCTTTTCCTTTTGCTCCCACTGCCTGGGGTAAAATTCGACCTCTTTCTGTACATCCAAATCCTGCCCACTCTTTAGACCTAAATCAAATGTATTTTTCTTCCTGATATCTCCAAATGCAAATAGTCACCTGCTTCCTTGGACTTTGGAAGCAACCTGTGCCTCTCTTACTGAGCTCATTTTCATCTTTCTTCTTCGTTATGTCATAATTGTCTGATCTCTTAACTCCTGGGAGTTAAACAGGGTGAGAATCTGTGTTGAATTTATCTTTGGATTCCCAAAAGTGCCCAACACATGACTGTACATGGTAGGTACTTATTTAGTCATGGCCATTTCAGACAGGTGAAGAATCTGAGTGAGGTTCAAAGTTCTTAGTGACATGCCCTAAACCACAAAGCTTGTAAGTGTCAAGCTTGCCGCCAATTTTAGTGTTCTTGCAATTTCTTACACACAATCTTGTCGTCTTAAAAATCTTGCTTTAATCGGATCACAATTATACCATTTTTCTGGTCTGTAATAAGTTTCCTTGAATGTCTGTTTTCTGAAGGCTTTTCGAACATGTTTATTTCATGTTGCACATAGTAGGAGCTAAACCAATGTTGAATGGATAAATAAGTGAGTAAGTTTTGATGATGATATCCATAAAGCTCAAAGTTGTTACAAATAAAAGCAGAGGTGTTTTGGCAAGAGGGACACCAGGGCACGAGTGACACTGCTGTGCTGGCAGATGCTTGCCTCAGCCCGGGCTCTCTTCGATGCAGGCCAGGGGGCAGTAAAGACGAGAGTGGCTATCCAGTTTTCCCAGCACCATTTATTGAAAAGGGATTCTTTTCCCCAGCGTATGTTTTTGTCTGCTTTGTCAAAGATTAGATGGCTATATGAGGATGGTTTTATATCAGGATTCTCAGATCTGTTCCACTGGTCAGTATTCCTATTTTTGTGCCAATACCAGATTGATTTAATTACTACAGCTTTGTAGTATAGTTTGATATCTGGCATAGTAATACCTCCCATTTTATTTTTGTTGCCTAGAATTGCTTTTGATATGTGGGGTCTTCAGACTTGTAGAGGGAGGAGGGAAAGGGCATTTTTGAAACCTTAACATTTGTACCCCCATAATATGCTGAAATTAAAAAAAAAAAAGACAAGAGTTGCCCCTCAGGCCAACCATGGGGCTCCATTCTTTGTGTTTTGCTACATTACCATGTTTAGGATTTTGACAATTTGACATTATTTTTTAAAATAAGAGAATAAATGTTATTCCCCCCCCCAAATCTAGCCATCAAATTCTGATTCTTAAGGTCAAAGATAAAAGTATTATCAGTCAGAAAGAGGGTGTTAGGAGACGATTTATTTCTGCTGCCAAATTTTATACCAAAGCATCATCTAAAAATGTTGAGCCAGGGGACCCATTCCAAGTAATTAAAGAAAATAAAATTGGTCAAGACCATTTTATTGTCTACTCTCTGTAAGGTCAGGGGGAATATACATTCCAATGTGAGTACAGTTGGGGACAGCCCTGCTGAAGAGAATTCAGGTGGCTTTGTTGCTTTTTGTGTGACTTACAGTAACTAATGTTCATCCAGACCTAAATTGTATTGTATTTGACAGTGATAGGATTATGTAAAAATCCCACGGCACCACAGGTATTTTGGGGAGATCAGTACAACCCTTGGGCAATAAGCAGTTCATGGTGCTGGGGAATGCACGCTTCGTTGTGGGATGGGACACTGTGATTCTGAACAGGGCTGGTACAAAGACTCACCTGAACCCAGCAGAAGAATCTATCATCCAAAGAAAGTAAGCACTCTATTGCACCTAAAAGAAAAAAAAAAAGGTTTAGTAGCAGATAACCACACTCAGGCAAGAAAAGGAGACTATTAGCCCTTAGCAGAAGTTTTCAGTAATTGCTTCACTGAAAAGGCTCTAAGTAATCACATAAAGGTAAACTGAATGATATAAGGAAATGATCAAACACATTTAGGTGAGACAAGGAAAACCCGGATGCATTTGTTCTTCATTCCTCACTGAGAGGCAGGTGCTGGGTTTCGTATCTGTGGGAGGGAGCCATAGGATTGAAAACAGAGATTAAAATACATCATAATCACTTTAGTCAAATGAGCAGACTTTTTTATGTAAAAGAGACCTGTGAGCATAACTTAGACAGAGTTTTCCATGGAAATGAAGCATCAGTTACAACTCCAGTTTCCAACTACCTTACACAACTTGTCTCCCCCAAATGGATATTTTAATCTCTAATTTATTAAAAGATGAAATGTTGGAATGTTGGATAGATTGAAATCATTTGTCAGATCACGAAGTCCTCATAACATTTCTCAGCCTTAATAACACATCTGCTCTTAGAATGTGGTCTCTTGATAATAGCTGTCTGAAAGTGTCTGAATTTAGGGATTATTTGAGACAACAGATTTCCTTCTATTTGGAATTGAATAAGGCATCTGCTCCCTCACCGTTAGCTTTGTGTGATAGTCTCAAGGCATTCATAAAAGGGCAGATCACTTTGAACATTATTAGAAGGAAAAAAAGACCTCTGTTGACAAAATGAGATTCAGAAAGATGAATTAAGAAACTTTAAGGGTAGTATTTTATGTTTAAAAATATTATTCCAGAATTTATTTTTCAATCTGGAGAGAACACGGTAGCTAGAAATACAGGAGTAATACAGAACTCCAAAACCAAAAATGTAGGGAAAACTTTGATAGAACACTAAGTAGAAATTCACAAAATTGTATCTGATTTGATTCAGTACAACCAACAGAACTCAGTGGAAATGGACAACTACGTTTATTCCAAAGAGCATATGCCAAATTAAGTGTCCAACTGCAAGACTAGACAAAACAGAATGAAAAATAATACCAAAAAATTACCTTCTCCATTTCACTTCCAAGAGAGAACATTCTATAAGATGAAACCATAACACAACGTTTATGCAAGTCCAAGGACAAGCTACCTATACAAAGAAATGCAGGCCAAGAACTCAGACATCTTTGAAAGTGCTTGACAAATAAGGAAGAAACTGGTATAAGCTTCTTAACATTTAATTATAAAAGAATTACCATTTATATTTGGCCAGGTTCATTTTTAAATGATTGTGTTGCCCTTTTCTTTCCACACCACACCCACAAAAATATTCTTTGCATTTAGAAAAAAGTAAAAGCAAAAATTGCAAGGGAAAAAATTGTCATCCTACAGATAGCTTCACAGATGGCATTAGTGGATATATAACCAAACCACAATGAGATAACATTTTTGCTTCTAAAACCACACTCTTCCATGAATTACCCCATATTACATGCATGTATACAATCATGTACACAAATAATATGTATATTAAATATCTGGCATTTTTAGTAGAGCTAGATTCTTGGCTTGCATGACTATGTGAACATGAGTGTAACAATGAAACATAAAAGTGAGACCCTGCCTGAGAAAATACAGCTGTCCCATTACTGACCACACAGGACAACACCTAAGTGTTTCAGAGTAACTGTCGGTGTGATGAGAAACACCTCCCCAGTTGTCTTCTGTTTTGTCAGGGTGTCCTTATTCATTGATCTTTCTGCTACGCTTGACACCATCGATAACCCTCACTTTGGGAATCTTTTCACCTTTGGATTTTCTGCCACACAATTATATCTTGGTATCTCTTGGACAACTCTCCCCCTGAACCCAGCTTCTCTTCCTCCCCAGAGTTCTCCATGGGCCTGGGTTGGAGGGTCAGAAGCCACATCCTGGGGCAGGGGACAGGTGGTGGGGGGTAGTTTGGATATGTGTGGGGCCTTTCCCAGTGGTCCCAGTGATGAGAGGTGCTACTGGTGTTTAATGGGGGAGAGAAGATGGGGAGAGGGACAAGGGATAAGAACTTAAACTGCCACATGGGAGGCACAGAGCAGCTCCATGTGACGAAGGCTCATCATGCCAACATACAAACCGCACTACACTTCTGAGAAACACTGAAAACCAAATTCTTGTCCTTTAGTTCGTGATTTCTGAGCTCCTACTCTTGAGCCCTTTGCTTCAACTGCGGTCAAATCTCCCATGTACATAAGGCCCCCAAATGTGGCTCTCCCACCTTGTGCTGTAGTGCTACTCCAGAACCTTCGTGACAGTTACTGTCAGAGATCCCTTCCTGGGTGGTTTAGGCTGATATCCACCCAGAAGGCAGGCAGATGTCCAGCCTTTTTTGCTTCTTTATTCCCACATACAAATGATTGGGTTCTACCGTGCTTTTCATCTACAACGTCTTTTGGAAATGTTTCTTTCCCAATGCCCCAGCTGCTTCTCAGCGGACGCCTCTGTTTAACCCATATCTGTCCTAATTGGCTTCCTAAAGGAAATCCCTGCCCTTTTCAATCTACCCTACACTCTGCTGCTACATTCATTTTTATGGAACACATCCCATCTTTTTTGATAATCCCTATAACAAATCTTGCCTGTTCGTTCTCACTGTGACTGTTTATCCACTCGCAATGACTTTCGCATTTCTTTCCGCATGTCACCTTTTAATTTCTGATATCCTCTTTCCTAAATCTCTGTCCCAGCCAAGTTTACCTGCCTCACTGAATTGTGTGAGTTTTTCATTATTTTATCAATACCCTCCTAACTCTCACCAGTGCTGACTCCGTCTCCTTCCCTTCTCCACTTGCAGGCCCCATGTGGAGCCCTCTCAGAGCCTGAGTAGTACCAATCCTGTCTTCCTTTAATATTTTGACATTTTGTTCATTATTAATTTTCGATGTTAATTGTGATTTTAAAAAAAACTATTGCATTGAAATATGCTTGCTTTACCTTGACTACTCGAGCTTTTTGGCAGCCTCTTAAATTTTGCACCAGAGGCATGTGCCTCCCTTGCCTCTCCCGGGACCCGGTCCTGCTATGTGGTTTCCCTTGCTCCTGTTCCACTCCTCCTGGAAGGTGTCCCTGATGATGACTTTCAGTGCTGACAGCGCCCTTCATCTGCCTTTCCCACATGGCTCTAACCCTTGTCTGTTGTCAAGGGTGCTGTAGGTGCACACTGTCACGAGAGAGTTCTTACAGGTGTGGGGCACCGGCCCCTCCCTAGGATCCAGGCTCCTATGCTGCGCTCTCCACAAGGCTGAATGCCCTGCCTAAGTGGATGCTTAATAAAGAAATCCATGCATGTCTCAGAATATAGGAGGTGCCTGATGATTGAGACTTCAGGTATCAAGATGGAATAATAGGAAGGTCGACCTTCGAGAACACAAGAGAAACAGACAAACAAAAAAAAGGCTTGCATAATTCCACTGTTATTTTGCCTTGAAGATTATCCATGAATAGGTTGGGTTTAGCTCGTCAAGAATCCTGGAAGTACGTAGAAGAGTGCAATGGGCACTGGCACGCTACTGGTTCTAGGCTCTGGGAGGGGAGTCTGAGCACCCTCTGGGTTGTGCCGGGCCGCCACCCATTAGCTCCTTTACAACTGTCACTCCCAACAGCCGAGGACCCTCTCGGTGCAAACTGTCCATCTCTTTCACAGTGAAAAAGAGGCGAGACAGCTCCTCCTACCTCAGCGGGGAAACACATGGCTATCAGATAACAAGGTTAAGTATTTCTGAAGCATGTGGCGGCATAAATTAGCTCCATCTCACTAGAGAAAGAAGACGTCCCATGTTGGAAGGCAGGCACATGAGAATCTGAAGGTGGGGCTTTAGGAACTGAACAGGACTGGGTGTTGCACTTTTGAAAACGAGTAGAATTAGATATTAGGACTCTTGAACTTCACGCTTCTGCAAGTTCTGTTCCCTGCCCCTCCCCCGACAGCATTTCAGTGAGTTCTGATATTCAGAGAATGGGCAGCTGGGGGTCTGGGTCAAACCTGCCTCCTTTCTCCTCTTGCACCCTTCCCTATCGCCCCTTGCTTCTCCTCACCCACCTCCCTTTCAGCTACGTCTCTGTCCTTTCCCACACGACTCCCCTTCCTCACACCCAGATATGGTTAACAGCTCTAACAGCATAAGAGCAAAACTTAAGTAAACTTGATGGTAATAAATTATTCCTCTGTACATACACCTTTCAAAATCATTTCAACATGTGATAACTTTTTATGCTCAGCAGACACATAAATTATACAGGGGTTGTTTTAGACTTTTCTACAATGCAGTAACTTTTCTAAGACTTGATTATTTGAACATCAGACAGGTGACAACAAGAAATACCTTTTTCAACTGAAGAGGAACAGGGAAAGAGATATAAGTAAACACGAATTCTCTGTTGCTGTTACAGTAGGACCCACCCAAGCACCCAGTTCTCATAGGGTTATTCAAAAGAGGCATGCAATTGTCCGTCCTGTGCAGAATGCTGGAGGGGAGAGCTGCAGGAGCTACGGAGGAGTCCTCCCCGGGTCCTCCCCTCCCAGAAAGGCCTCTGCCCTGAGCTATTAGCTCACTGTGTCTACTGGCACCAGTAGAACTTCTGGCACACAAGAAATTTTAATTTACTGAACAAAAGATCTATTTTAAGAATAACTGGTAAGTATTCATGAACCATCAATATTTGAAAAGCCAAGTAGAAAGACATTTGAAAATCATTATATATCTGTCCAAACAATGTTTTATGCTTTCTAACCTCTAAATGATGGCATTCAAAGAGACAAGCATGAAGCATGGGTATCAGTTTGAAGAGCTCAGACGTTATAAGAAAACATGGGGAATGTGTTTTATAGAAACACAGATGATATTTATATAGATGAAACGGAAGAGGAGCATACAACCCAAGGAGATTACAAAAGTTTAAGGAACATCCAAGAGTAATGGCAGGGAGTGTATTAGTTTCCTGTGGCTGCTGTAACAAATACCATCAACTTGGTGGCTTCAAACAACAGAAATATAATTGCTCACACTTTTGAGGGCCAGAAGCCCAAAATCAATGTCACTGGGCAGAAACCAAGGTGATGATAGTGGCCATGCTCCCTCCACAGGCGTTAGGGGACAATCCATCCTTTGCCTCTTCCAGTTTTGGGTGGCTACTGCCATCCATCACCTTGGACCTGCATCACCCCAATCCACCTCCATGGTCACATTGCCTCCTTCTCTGCCATCTGTGCCAAGTCTCCTGCTGCCTCCTTAAAAGGAGACTTGTGATCACATTTAGAGCCTACCCAGATAATCTCCCCATCTCAAGATGCTTAACTTAAGCACACGTGCAAAGTCCCTTTTCCCATGTAAAGTAACCTTTACAGGTTCCAGGGATTAGGCCCTGATGCTTTTGTAGGCCATTATTCAGCCCACTACAGGAGGCTGAGACCCAGGATGAGCTTGTAGGAAGCTCAGAGGGTGATAGAAACAGAGAGATGAGGAACAAAGAAGGGATAGGTTTATTTCTTAGAGATGACAAAAATGGAACTACTTACTTCTATGTTGCTTCTAGTTTTTCCAAGAGGGAGAATGCTCTTCACATTTGAAATGATTGAATGCATACATTCAACAATGAAAGAACAGGTGGAGTGAGGAACTACTAGGTGTGTGTTTAGCCATTTTTGTGAGTGAATTCAGATTCGCATGGAAGAAGTGGTTTCTGGTCACTCTATTTTTAAGGAACTCAGTAACAAACTACAGGTACAGCCAGAGGAAAGGTTCTAGATTGGTGAAGTGGCTGGAAATTATGACTTCTTGTGATAATAATATCTTATGTTTTCATAACATCTGACAATTTTCAGAGAGTTTGATTCCCTAAAACAATGCTACCAGGTAATAGACAAGCGTTAACATGCTATTTTATACATAAATCTATCAATGACCAGAGAGATTAAGTGGCCCACCACAGGCCACAGCAATGGCATCGATGCAAGTTTGCTGAGCACTCGCGCAGCCTTCTCCTCTTTCACATGTGGCCTCCGTTACAAGCCGTGGTGGAAGGGACTGGGGAATATTATTCTGGACGTGCCTAAGGGAAGATGATAACTGTCTTTGTATAGTAGAAGAATTATCTTATAGTAAAGGGAATAGACAAAGTACAGACCAGGATTAGTGGGTAGAAGTTACAGCCAGACAAACTTTGACTCACCGTCAGGGAGACCTTTAGAACCATCAGAGATGAGTGGCAATTGAGGAATGTTGACCATAGAGATATTCGGAGATGTGGAGAAGGAATGTCTACACCAGGATATCAGTTAAACTACATCCATTCATTAATTTCATTGTTACACACATCATTATTGTTCGAAACACTGTGCTAAGCATTGTGGGAGCTAGAGAGATAATTAAGATGTTCCTGACTAGCGGATCGCCTCAAATGCCCTCCAAAACTTTAGAAATCATATGAGTGTTTGACATTTTTATTTAAACAGATTTTTAAGACATTTGGGAAAACACAATTGGCATCAACAGTGGAGACTTCAACAACTGACAGAGTGATGCTTATATGCACCTAAATGTTGCTTTATTTTTTGATATTGAATGGACATATGAACAAGTGGGCAGGGCACAAGAGCATTGTAGTCATCTTTCTAAATCAGAAATGACACTGTGACAGGGTGACAAGTGTTTTTTCTCTCTATCCTCCTTGTGAGAGAAATCATTCTACTTATTCTTGGACCATCTAGAGTGGTCATTATAATTTGGAGGGAGGTCAGGTCAGTTTATCTAACTCTGCATGGCTTTGAAAATTTTAAAATGTAACCATGTGCTATTCTAAAACGTTTCAATATTTGCATTTCTAATTCCTATAAATTATAAGCATTTATCTTATGAAACTTGGAAAGATTACTATTTGTCTCGAATTATACCAGTTTTGCCGGCATCACACCAGAACACAGAATTGTGGAACATATGAGATAGAAACCTGACACTCAGTTCTCTGAGATGTGTTAAACAGAGAAAGAAAAATTTTACTGCTGTATAAAAAGCTGGATAACCAGTCTCAAATCAATAAAGACAACGATGGAAAAGCAACGCTCAAACCAGAACCTCTGAAGAAAGTCCAAGGCGTGTAATGGAGGGTTGCGTATTGAAATAAAAAGCAAACACTCTTAAACTGCTGTTGAATTTATAATCTGGATTAAAAATGAATCTTGTTCCAATCCATAGCTCATGTATATTTCTCTTAGAAATATAAGAGTAGTGCAGAAATATGTTTTGGTTGTTAGGAAATTGTTGTTATTTCTTTAAAAAAACAAAGATGATTGCATTTAATGGCACACAGGGAATAATGTTTTCTATGATTAAAAGTAAAGGAAAAAAGATCATGATAATCTTTTCCAGTAAATTATTTATAAAAGCTACTAGTCCACAAGCAGTTTCCAGCCCACCAGATTTCCCCAGACCTTCCCACATTTAGGAGTGTCAAAATAATGATGCCTCTGGTGACAGCATGCCATCGGAGCCTTAAGAAATCACCAAAATCCATGGATCAGAGTTTCAATTCAAAATTCTTACTTCCCATAGACTCGTTTATCACTGATGTGATCTCTCCAGACCTCCTATCTCTCCCACAAGAACCCAGAGCTGTGATGAATCACTAATTAAAGCACATCTTGAATGCCTGCTTTAACTGCCACATGCAAAGAGATTTTTCCCTTGGATTAATGGTTAACTACTTTTTTTTTTTTTTTTTTTGAGACAGAGTCTCACTTTGTTGCCCAGGCTAGAGTGAGTGCCGTGGCGTCAGCCTAGCTCACAGCAACCTCAATCTCCTGGGCTCAAGCAATCCTGCTGCCTCAGCCTCCCAAGTAGCTGGGGCTACAGGCACGCGCCACCACGCCTGGCTAATTTTTTCTATATATATTTGTTGGCCAATTAATTTCTTTCTATTTATAGTAGAGATGGGGTCTCGCTCTTGCTCAGACTGGTCTCGAACTCCTGAGCTCAAAGGATCCGCCCACCTCGGCCTCCCAGAGAGCTAGGATTACAGGCGTGAGCCACCGCGCCCGGCCAATGGTTAACTACTTTTAAAAGTAAAGATTAGGAACCTTCATTGTTTCAAAAATCTATTATTTTGTTTCTTTAGCACTCAAAATAGCAGTAAGCTACAAATTTAAGGGCCCACGAATTAATGAAAAATGTGTCTCCCCTATAGGAGATACAAAAAGGGAGAATTTTTCTCCCTCTTTTCAATGGCTTTACAGGACAGAGTCTTGCACCTCCAGAGCAGGAAAGAGATGGATCTAATTGTGTTTGATTAGCAAATACTAAATAGGGATAAAATCCCTAACTAGATGTGTGCCCTTCCCTTCAGCACTCACTCCTCATCTAAACTGGAATCTTCAGGTTCAGAATAATGGAATCTCATTAAATTTTCACTCTTCAGCTTCTCTTTCCGGGGTCTGCATAAACATTTGGCCACCATGATCTCAAGCTACTTATTGCTAAAAGAGTGTAATGCCAAGAGACTAGTAAGAATTATATGATTGCACCAAAGTCCCAGAGGGAAATAGTCCCAAATTCTTTCGGCGGGTCTTCTCCACTTCCGTTCAAAGGAAAATCTGTCCTAAGTTTTAACAGGTTCCAGTGAAACAGATTCTGTCATATTCCTCAAAGACACATTCCTGTGTCTACCAACTCTCTATGTGGAAAATATTTTATATATCTAAACTGAATCCTTCATATTCCAACAAATATCCACATATTCCACTCTATGGAACAGCTTAAGAATAGTAT
Source organism: Mirza zaza (assembly GCA_008750895.1). Taxonomy (NCBI): domain Eukaryota; kingdom Metazoa; phylum Chordata; class Mammalia; order Primates; family Cheirogaleidae; genus Mirza; species Mirza zaza. Next base: position 45,492 of record VSMD01075832.1, read on the forward strand.
GTTCCTATCCTCTGCATGAGACCATTGTGCCCGTGAAGACTAGAACCACATGGCCTTCCAGCTCTCTCCTTCACATGACCTCATCTTCCCCCGGCGTCCTGAGCAAATGCTCCCGTTTGCTTCTAAGTCTATACTCCACGATTACTTCACGAAATCTGAATGAAATATTTTCGTGTTTAGCAAAGTGATACTATTTTAGGCGTCAGGCCTGTGTCTTTTTCTGACCATGACTTTCCTAGCTACCTGATTATGGGCAAGTTGCTGCCAAAAGTGGAACTAATAACTCCTTCCACAGAAGTTTATTGAAAAAATTCAGTGATACAATGCACAGAAATGCTTACTTCATTGCCTAGTACAAGACAAGCCCTCAACAGATGTTAGTATAATATCACTTACATAATTTATCTACTTGATTATCAAATCTAGAGATTTGCCATGGGCTGGAAAATTGGCCTCCTCTATGTTTCTTCCAAAATCCATGCAATATCTAGGTTGAAATTTAATATTGTTTCACATCAAGCCTGATTCTTTTGGTTACCTGAAGCACTTCCTAATATTATTATAAGCACCAACAGTACCTTGGAAAACTTTAAGTGGACAGAGGTTAAAATGATCCAAGAGACATCTTACCCATAATGAATTTTACTTGCAGATGAGTATTTGGGCTTTCTAGGATAAGTCTGGCGTTTGTTTTATTTATTATTTAAAGCAAATGTTTGATTTATTTATTGAAAAATGTTAACAATTTCTTTAACCTACTAGGGAAGGGAAAGATGAGAGAGTGTTCCTGCCCAAATCAAGTGGTGAAAAGGTAAAATAAGGGCCTTGAGAGAATAGACTATTAATAGGACATCATCCAAAATGCAAGGTGCAAA
>VSMD01075835.1:0-73855 GCA_008750895.1 Mirza zaza
TTTTGAGACAGAGTCTCACTTTATTGCCCAGGCTAGAGTGAGTGCCGTGGCGTCAGCCCAGCTCACAGCAACCTCAAACTCCTGGGCTCAAGCAATCCTGCTGCCTCAGCCTCCCAAGTAGCTGGGACTACAGGCATGTGCCGCCATGCCCGGCTAATTTTTTCTATATATATTAGTTGGCCAATTAATTTCTTTGTATTTATAGTAGAGATGGGGTCTCGCTCTTGCTCAGGCTGGTCTCGAACTCCTGAGCTCAAATGATCCGCCCACCTCGGCCTCCCAGAGAGCTAGGATTACAGGCTTGAGCCACCGCGCCCGGCCTTTTCCTTTTTTTTTTTTTCCTTTTTTTTTTTTTTTTTTTTGAGACAGAGTCTCACTCTGTTGCCCAGGCCAAAGCATAGTGTCAGCATAGCTCACAGCAACCTTAAACTCCTGGGCTTAAGTGATCCTCCTTCCTCAGCCTCCCAAGTAGCTGAGACTACAGGCGCTCACCATCATGCCTGGTTAATTTTTCTATTTTTAGTAGAGATGGGGTCCACTCTTGCTGAGGCTGGTCTTGAAATCCTAATCTCGTGCAGTCCTTTTGCCTCAGCCTCCCAGAGTGCTATAGGCATGAGCCACCAGGCCTGGTCTCATTCTTTATAAATCGAGGTTAATGCTTTCCTCCAAAGCTGATGAGAGGATTACATGAGATATGAATGAATGACAGTGCCTATGAAAAGTACTCAGCATTATCTCATTTAATTCTTAACACTACCCCTTCTCATTTTTCCCTTGTGATTCATTTAATTATTTTATCTAATTTAATTCTCACACCTCTGGAGCTTGGTAGAGTAAGCCCCACGGATAATTTATCGGGTTCTCACCTCTAGGCTTTTTTTTTCCTTTCTTTTATTTTTTTTTTAATTCAAGACCAATTTTTTTTTTTTGAGACAGAGTCTTGCTTTGTTGCCCAGGCTAGAGTGAGTGCCATGGCATCAGCCTAGCTCACAGCAACCTCAATCTCCTGGTCTCAAGCGATCCTGCTGCCTCAGCCTCCTGAGTGGCTGGGACTACAGGCATGTGCCACCATGCCCGGCTAATTTTTTTCTATATATATTAGTTGGCCAATTAATTTCTTTCTGTTTATAGTAGAGACGGGTCTCGCTCTTTCTCAGGCTGCTTTTGAACTCCTGACCTTGAGGAATCCGCCGGCCTCAGCCTCCCAGAGTGCTAGGATTATAGGCATGAGCCACCGTGCCCGGCCTCAAGACCAATTTATTCTCAAGTTTTCCCAACACAGAAATACTCTCCTTAAAGTATATCAAATCTTCCCATTCACTTTAAAACCTCTTGCTTAAAATTCTAACTGTAGTGCCCATATCCCTAATGCTAATCCTTTTTTTTTTTTCACTCTTGCTGGGGCTGGAATACAATGGCATCATAGTTTACCATAACCTAAAACTCATGGATTAAAGTGATCCTCCTGCCTCAGCCTCCTGAGTAGCTGGGACTACAGGCATGAACCACTGGCTAATTTTTAAATTTTTTGTAGAGTCGAGGTCTCACTGTGTTGCTCAGGCTGGCCTCAAACTCCTGGCCTCAAGTAATCCTTGAGGTGGGATTTTAAAAGAGGTGATTAAAATAATACAAAGTTTCTTCTATGCCATTGTAAAAAAAAAAAAAAGAGAAAAGAAGAAAAAAGAAAAAAAAAATAAAGTAATTCAAAGTCTGTTCTGCATGGGGTGGTCCCACCAGGTGCCCCCATGCAGCTGTGGTACAGTTCCACCCAGGCGGATGGATTGAGGTCACAGGCAGGCGGGCGGACCAGCATTGCCCTTGGAATAAAAGCAGAATACAGTCCGCAGCTGCGCGGCCTGGGGCAGGCGGGCCACAGACACTGCATGCGCCTGGTCCCAAGGCGGCAAAGACCACAGCTGCACCTCCCTCCCTCCTGGACTCCAGGTCTTGACGCCGGCCGGTCATTCTAGCCAATGCTCACACCGTAAGCCGATCTTCACAGGTTGACAGTCACGTCCCTACCCAAGACCCCAGCATCCCTCACGGGTGTAGCTGCCAGCAAGCGAACTCCCCTCGGACACGGCTGCTCCTCCTCTGCCATCTAGCCCAGGCCCCCGGGCTGCATCGCTGCAGACACCAACACCCTCCTCCTCTCTTCTAGGCTTTCTTATTTGGTGTTTCACTGATGATGACCAAGTTAAAAATATACCACTCTGGCATATTAACTATTTTGAATTAAAAGCACTTAAAAGCTGTGGGTGCAAGAAAATCATTCTGACCTCCCTTCTGTTTCCTAAAAGCAGGAGATGGAATTCCCACGTGAAAGGTATCCTCCCTATACTAGAAGGGACTCAGGATTCTTACTAAGGACAGGAAGTCAGGAGTGAGAGAATCCTGAACAGACCCCGTTCAAACAACTCTTCTTTTAAGCCTCCTCACATATTTGAGTTGCTTTTTAAAACTTATTATTCTTACTATTACTAATATTATTTTTTAATATGCTTTGTTCAATTCAGTATGTATGAGTAACTGACCTTAACTGCTTCTTTGTGTCTTCATTTCTTTTTGTTTGTTGGTTTGGTTTTCTTTTGTTTGGAAATAGGGTCTCACTCTGCTGCTGGGGCTAGATACAGTGACATCATCACAGCATAATGCAACCTCAAATTCTCAGGCTCAAGCGACCCTTCTGCCTCAGCCTCCTGAGTAGCTGGAACTACAGGTGTGCACCACCATGCCTGACTAACTTTTGTATGTTTTGTAGAGACAGGATCTTGCTCTGTTACCCAGCCTGGGTCTTGAACTCCTGGTCTCAAGCAATGCTTCCTCCTCACCTTCCTAAAAGTGCTTGGATTACATGTGTGAGCCACTGCACCTTACTAGGGTCTTCATTTCTTTATGAAGGCTCCTGTGCCATGTAAAACTTATGTCAATCTAATTCTTAGACCCAGCCCAAAAGAAAACCTTACTATGGGCTTAGCAATTTGTTATGTGTTTCCCTACATCATTTCATTTAACTTCCACTATACTATTAATATCCCTATTTTGTTGAGGACACTGAAATTCAGGTAAAATACTTTGCCCAAGGTCACCCAGCTATTAAATGAGACAAGGCCTGTATTCAAACTCTGGTTTTATCTAGCTCTAGCGCCTGTGCTCTTAACCATTAACTATACAAAATGCTTCTTCTGGGAGGTCTGCTCAGTCCACAGCCCTCCAACCACTTCTTAAGGACTGCTATCGGAGTATTTGCAGCATACGTTGTTACCAGGCTTAACCAGAGAGTCTCCCCCTCTAGACAAGCCTGTGAGGGCCTGCACTTTGTCTCAGCCACCTTTATTCCCCCACCACCTGGCACTACGCTTGCCACATACTGAGCTCTTCAATTCATTCTTTCTACAAATATTTATAGAGCGTTTGCTATGGACCAGGCACTATACCAGAGTTAGGGAAATAAAACAGTTTTGCCAACAAAGACCCCTTCATACCAATACAGAGAGAACCTAACTTTAACATTGGGGTAAGGGCCAGGCGCGGTGGCTCACGCCTGTAATCCTAGCTCTAGGGGAGGCCAAGGCGGGAGGATTGCTTGAGGTCAGGAGTTCAAAACCAGCCTGAGCAAGAGAGACCCCCTCTCTACTATAAATAGAAAGAAATTAATTGGCCAAATAATATATATAGTAAAAATTAGCCGGGCATGGTGGCGCATGCCTGTAGCCCCAGCTACTCGGGAGGCTGAGGCAGTAAGATTGCTCGAGCCCAGGAGACTGAGGTTGCTGTGAGCTAGGCTGACACCTCCGCACTCACTCTAGCTTGGGCAACAAAGCCAGACTGTCTCAAAAAAAAAAAAAAAAAAAAAATTGGGTCAGCATTATCAGAGTTAAATACATGTAAGGTAAAAGGAAAGTGACTGCAAAGTCTGGACATAACTTTGTACAAATTTAGAGAAAAACAGAAGAGACAATTAAAACGTCTTTCTCCTTGAGAGGTAAGACGATGCACCTTGTTACAACCTTGCACCACACAAATCTTGCCAGCAAGCCTCGAACTAGTTCCCGAGGTTATGTTTACAGTTCTAAGACTCAGAAGGCCTCTATTTGCATTGCAGTAGAGGTAAAGCCTTTTATCAGGTTTATTACGTTTTCAAGAAGACAACTAAAGAGCGGAGGTGGGCAGTAATCCGCTTTCCTCCGCAAAGAAAAGTTCCCCCATGGTAACCTTCCACCAGTCGCTGGGGTAGCAGCGTTGCAGACGCGGCCCTGCTCCCCAGGGGCTTACACTGATATAACTTCAGACCGAGGTCAGTGGTCTGGGAGGAGGAGAACCGCTTCCTGTAGGGAGGCCAGGAAAAGCCTCTATAAAGACATGAACTTTGAGCTGGAATTTTGGAGCTTTAATAAACGTTTAAAGAGCAAACGGAATGATTGACAACTGACGATCGACCTAGCGGTTGCCAGGGAACCAGAAAACGTCTCTCTTTGTCATCGATTGTTATGAAAAGGAGGAAGGGAAAAGAAACGAAACCTTGAGGACTATTCAGGAACGGTGCTTTCGCGGCTCTCAAGCTGAAAAAGGGGTTCCCACTACCACGTCCGTCGCCTGGGGCCGAAAGGAAACGGGGGACCCAAGGACAACCGAGTCCGGACAGCGGCTGGGGGCGGGGCCACAGCGGGGCGGCGCTACGGAAGCCGAGAGGGCGCGGGCCGTTCGGCGGAGGAAGTGTGCACACGCCGGCAACGCCGGGGCGGGATTTGGTTCCTCCCTCGCAGTCAGGCCGCCTACGCCGCGCTCCCCGCCCACACCCGCAATCATTTCTGTTGTTGCAGCCACTGCCCCAGCGGAGACGCAGCCTCTTAGTTGCTGGGAAGCTTCTGCTGGGTCAGCGGCAAGAGAGAACCCACGCAGCGTATCATCGGCGCCGCCCGGGCCCTGGTGCGCCGGGCCCGCCGGCAGACCTCACGGCCGTCTCCCGGCTGGCCCGGGGGTCCGGGCACCGCCTCGACGGCGGCTCCCCTGGACGCGCAGACCGGACCGCAGCCCGTATCCGAAGCGGACGGCGTCATGAGGCACCTGCCGTACTTCTGCCGGGGCCAGGTGGTGCGGGGCTTCGGCCGCGGCTCCAAGCAGCTGGGCATCCCCACAGGTGAGAGCTGGGCGGCCAGAGTCCTCCGGGTCGGGTCACATGACGGGGGGAAGTCGTCTGCCAGAGGACTCGGGACCAGGTCTCGGGCTGAGGTGACACCCTTTCTCCGCCTTGACCCCGCTTTGGGCGGAAGACGTTTGGTCCGGTTGAGGGAACTCTCCCTTCCCCTGGCTCAGAGCTCCAGGGAGAGTGGAGTTGAGGGGTGGTGAGGGCAGGAAGTCAGGTGAGTCGCAGGACCCGCCTTTCATGCTTCCTTGTCCGGCCAAGATATGTCTATTTCTGTCTACATTAGTTTTAGTAATCAAGACCTGACTGTTTAATTCATCCTTACCTCCATACCAGGACTGCCTCTTTGCCTTTTAAATCAGTCTTTCAGCTTGGGGCCTAGGCTTGTGTATTTTGAAAGTGAGAATCTTTTCAAATGATTTGGAAAGAGCGGGTCTTAAAAAATTTATGTTCTTGTATCTGTTTTTTTCTTCTACCCCAAAAGTGTGGTCTTTTGGGGGAGCTTTAAGCACTTCCCTTGTACTTTTATTTGTAACCCATCCACACAAAGAGGAGAAAGAAATCCGAACCAGAAAATGGAAGGATAAAATTGATATTTATAGGCAAAGTCCTAGGATTCTTCCGAGTGTAATGATTTAGATTAGCTTTACATATGACTTTTATGAATATTTAATGTGAAACTTGTAATGCTCAAAATATTTACTTCTGTTATTTAGCGAATTTTCCTGAACAAGTAGTAGATAATCTTCCAGCCGACGTATCCACTGGCATTTATTATGGTTGGGCCAGGGTTGGAAGTGGAGATGTCCACAAGATGGTGGTGAGCATAGGATGGAACCCGTACTACAAGAATACAAAAAAGTCCATGGTAAGCGTTGTTTTGCTCTGAAACTGACAATGGGATGATGATTTAATATGCGGTATTAGATTTATATAGAACTCAACAACCAACAACGGTAACCACAACAGTTCAAATACTAGAATTTTGGGGAGCATACTTGAAGGACTTAAAAATAAAGTATTTAATTACTGTTTGAATGGAGTGTCTGTTTCTATCCTTTCACTTTCAACCTATTTGTGTCTTTGGATCTGAAGTGAGTCTCTTGTAAAACAACGTGTAATTGGATCACATTTTTAATCCACTCTGCCAATCTGCCTTTCGATGGGACTATTTAATAATCCAATTACATTTAAAGTAATTACTGATAAGGAGGGGCTTCTGCTCTTTTGCTGTTTATTTTCTACGTGCCTGATAACTTTCTTTGTCCCTCATTTCCTTCATTACTGCCTTATGTTTTTAATTGATTTTTTGTAGTGAAATGTTTTGATTGCCTTCTCATTTCCTTTGTATATTTTCTATAGATATTTTGTTTGTGGTTACCATGGGAATTTACACTTAACATCCTGAAATTCTAAGTCTATCGGAGTTAATACCAACTTAACTTTAGTAGCATACAGAACTCACAAATTACTTTTTTTTTAAAGATTACAAAATACTTCTTTGTTGAATAAGGGAGGAAAAGAAAGGGAGAGAAAGCTGTCTGTCCTATGATTAATTTGTCTTTATTAGCTAATCAGAAATGTTACTATAGAGCCAGTTAACGAATGCCTTAAGTCTTTTGATACTTAGGAAAAACTCAGTTTTCCACTGGTAAGGTGCTCATACATTTCAGAGTTTTTCTTTTTGTTTTTCTTTGCCAGTAACAGACATCTGTGAAGTGCCTAGTCAAGTCTTTTTCCCTTTTAAAAATATCGTCTTAGTGACTTGAAGTTCTCAGTACGTATATGCTAGTTCCCAGTCCTTTGTTAGAACTATGTACTGTACTACAAGTTTCTGACACTGTGTTGCTTCTTTTTTTTTTTTTTTAACTCAATGGTGTCTTTTAAAGAACAGAGGCACTTAATATTAACATAATACAGTTCATCATTTTTCTCTTATGATTAGTGCTTTTTATAATCTATTTAAATCTTTGTCTACTCCAAAGTTACAAAGATACTTGCCTGTTCTAAAAGCTTACTTGACTAATTTTTTTCATCAACTTGACTTTTGAGTATGGTGTGTGATAGGGGTCAAAATTAGTTTTTCCAACAGCACTGCAATGTCACTTTGGTCAGATCAAGTCACCTTTTATTTGCAAGTCTAAAAATAATACTCATGCATACTTGGTTGGTTTGTCCATCCTTGGGGCCATTACTGCAGGGTCTTAATTTCCATTGCATTGTAATAGGTCTTGGTATCTGATTGTATAAGCCTTCTAGTTTTGTTCTCAAAATTGTTCTGGAAAGTCAACGCCCTGAATTACAGATGAGAAAACTGAGCCCCCACAGAGGCTAGTTACACAGTTAGCAAATGTGGGACCCTATACTTTTGATTCTAAGTCAGTGTTCTTACCACGGTACTGCCCATTTAACTTACCTGAGCTAGAGAGATTCTGGGGCATCCTCTACCTCCTGCTCTATTTTGCTATTCCATTTTGCTTTAACATGCCCTGTTCTCTTTTGTTTCATCACCCCCAATAGGCAAGCTAAGCTACCTCCTGCCCCTTATATCAGTCAGTCTTTGCCTAATTGTAAGTGGTTGCCATGCTTGGTATATGTCAGAGACGTGCATCCTGACTGACGTAGAACTAGTTGTTTAATTAACATCCTTTAATACTCTCTTCGTCCCTCTTTGGTGTCTTTGTACCTAGGTAAAACTCCTACTGCCTTTGAAACACATCAGGTTTTGTTCATTAGCAACAACCCATGCCAGATTTGTGATATTGATATAACATATATTACCTCAGTCGGTTATGTTTACATGTAGCATTGGATAGAAACAGGACTGAGGGGAGAATTAAGGTAGCCTGCCATAAACATGAAGATAGTATTTCAAAGACATGAAGATAGTATTTCAAATTTCAGATACTTGGTAATGTGATGGTAATCTTTTTAACATTTCTTGACTATAGGAAACTCATATCATGCATACCTTCAAAGAGGATTTCTATGGGGAAATCCTTAGTGTGGTCATCGTTGGCTACCTCAGACCAGAAAAGAACTTTGATTCTTTAGGTAAGTTCTTATTTTGATCTTCTTAAATCTTACTACTGCTACCACAGCTACTTCTGCTGCCACTAGTGGTAATAACGATGGCAGGACAGATGATATTTGAGCATTTAATATATGCCAGGTACTGTTTTAACCACCTTACATGAATTTAACTCCTTTCCTCCCCCACAACAACCATATGAGAAATTATTTTGTGTATTTTGCAGATGAGGAAATTGGCACAGAGAGGTTAAATAACTTTCCCAAAGTCACATAGTAAATGACAAAGCCTAGATTCAAACCCAGTGGGCAGGCTGCCTCACTCTAACGGTGTGAAGTTTATGATATCCTTCAAAATGTTTGAAGTAGGACCGGCATGGTAGCTCACTCCTATAATCGTAGCACTCTGGGAGGCTGAGGGGGGAGGATCACTTGAGGTAAGGCAAACAAGACCAGCCTGAACAAAAGTAAGAACCTATCTTTTGTTTTTGTTTTTGTTTTTGTTTTTGTTTTGAGACAGAGTCTCACTCTCTTGCCCAGACTAGAGTGCCGTGGCATCAGCCTAGCTCACAGCAACCTCCAATTCCTGGGCTCAAGCAATCCTTCTGCTTTGGCCTCCTGAGTAGCTGGGACTACAGGCATGTGCCACCATGCCCGGCTAATTTTTTTTTTTAGATAATTTTTAGTTGGCCAATTAATTTCTTTCTATTTTTAGTAGAAATGGGGTCTCAATCTTGCACAGGCTGGTCTTGAACTTCTGAGCTCAAGCAATCCTACCTCGGCCTCCCAGAGTGTTAGGATTACAGGCGTGAGCCACTGCGCCTGGCCATAGAACCTATCTTTACTAAAAGTAGAAAAAATTAGCCAGGCATGGTGGTGTGCGCCTGTAGTCCCAGCTACTGGGGAGGATGAGGCAGGAGGATCGCTTGAGCCCAGGAGTTTGAGGTTGCTGTTAGCTAAGCTGAGGCCACGGCACTCTTAACAGGGGCAACAGAATGAGACTCTTTTTGTCTCCAAAAAAAGAATAGATAGTGAATATTTGTTTCTTCCATTTAATATTTACAGTGTACATTTTTGCCTATACCTTTCTCTAAGGTATTATAAGATTAGGTACATCTTTTGTGTGCCATTGACTTTTACTTAAGTCTAGAAGAAGGGATGAAGCAAACATTAATTAGATATCTACCCTGTGCCAGAGATATAGCCATCCTGTGAGTTTTTAGGAGAGGCGGAACAAAGGTGTAGTAAAGAGTATGTTAGAGCCAGGCGCGGTGGCTCACGCCTGTAATCCTAGCACTCTGGGAGGCTGAGGCGGGCAGATTGCTCGAGGTCAGGAGTTGAGAACCAGCCTGAGCAAGAGCGAGACCCCGTCTCTACTATAAATAGAAAGAAATTAATTGGCCAACTAATATATATGGGAAAAAATTAGCCGGGCATGGTGGTGCATGCCTGTAGTCCCAGCTACTCGGGAGGCTGAGGCAGCAGGATGCTTGAGCCCAGGAGTTTGAGATTGCTGTGAGCTAGGCTGCCGCCATGGCACTCACTCTAGCCTGGGCAACAAAGTGAGACTGTGTCTCAAAAAAAAAAAGAGTATGTTAGCACTTTTTTTTTATCATATTTTCCTGATTTATTCTCTCTGCAGAGTCACTTATTTCAGCAATTCGTGGTGATATTGAAGAAGCTAAGAAACGACTAGATCTACCAGAACATTTGAAACTCAAAGAAGACAATTTCTTCCGGGTTCCTAAAAGCAAAATACTGAATGGCTATTAATGGAAAATCATCTTATTTATTCATTCACTGTTTTTCACTGTTTAAAACTGTCTAGTCTCACCTTGGTTATATTTTAAAAAATCGTTTTCCTTCTGTGAATTAAACAGTACAATGTAGTTACCATATTGTGTTTCACCTGTTAAACCCATCATGTAATAGCACTACAGAGATTCATTTAAAAATCAAGATTTTTAAATATGTTTATTAAAAGGTACCACTAAAAAGGTATTAAGTGTCTCTCGTGACGGAAATGAAATGTTTATAAATGTAGGTAAAAAAGCAAGTCACTAGTTTGAGATTAGAACTATAATTCTCATGGTAAAATACCAGCATGTATGTATTTGTATATCATATACTACTAAGCAGAGAAAGCTTATAAAAGTAAATACATGAAACAAAAGTTTGATAGTTTATTGTTTATCTAAGGGGGAAAATTCAGACTATTTTTGATATTTTGTGCATTAATATATTATTACTAATGTGAAATTTTGTTTTATTCCCTTTGAAATCACATCGTTGTACCATCTTAATTTTTGTACAGAGCTGCCTTAATTCTAAGTGGTCTATTTTTTCATTTGTTTGTGTAGTAAGACAGTAAAATGAATGTTTTCTGAATCTATAGAGCTTATTTTTTGTTGGATAATAACACTTTTTTTTTTTTTTTTTTTGAGACAGTCTCACTCTCTTGCCCAGGCTAGAGTGAATGCTGTGGCATCAGCCCTAGCTCACAGCAACCTCAAACTCCTGGGCTCAGGTAATCCTTCTGCCTCAGCCTTCTGAGTAGCTGGGACTACAGGCATGCACCACCATGCCCACCTAATTTTTTTTTTAATATATATTTTTAGTTGTCCAATTAATTTCTTTCTATTTATAGTAGAAATGGGGTCTCACTTTTTCTCAGGCTAGTTTTGAACTCCTGACTTTGAGTGGTCCTCCCACCTTGGCCTTCCAGAGTGCTAGGGTTACAGGTGTGAGCCACCATGCCCAGCCAACACTTCAAGAGTAGATATTCCTCTGCCGCAACATTTTTCTTGACTTCTCTCCCCCCCCCCCCCCCCCCCCCCCTTTAAACAATTGCCAGTGTCAGTTTATTCCATTTAGAATATCCTACTCTGCAGGACACGGGAAGGGAAGCTGGGACAGGAGGATCACTTGAGGCCAGCCTGGGCAACATAGTTGAAACCCCTTTCTAAAAAAACATTAGTTTTCAAAATTAAAAACCAGAATATTCTACTTAAAAGAGATTGCATCTGCTTATACCATCCTGTCCCTTCACTATATGAACAATAAGTAAATGTGTGTATTGCATTTTAAAACAAGCCAGGCACAATGGCTCATGCTTGTAATCCCAGCTACTCGAGAGGCTGAGACAGGAGGATCACTTGAGACTAGGAGTTTGAGACCAGTATGGGCAACATAGCAAGACCCAATCTCTTAAAAAAAACCCAACTTCACCTTTAGGTTTCCTCAAGTTTTATGTGAACATGTAGCTGTTTAGATGTACCAATTTCTTGAACACAAGATGCTTGTTTCCTCCCTACCAAAACTAAAAGCCAGTAAAACTATGAAATAGAAAGCTATTTTTATGTTCCAGGGCAAATCTAAGCTGTCATAGTTGTGTATGCACAATGTAATTTAATGCTAGTCGAAAGAATGCTTGTAGCCTGAGGGAAAGGCATAAATAAAGTTTTAGTTAAATAATCTTAATATTATGGATTTTTATTCCTACTGTGATTTTTGGCCACTTAAGTCTTTTTGTTGACAGTTAAAATCTTGGATATTTAGAAGTTTGAGATTACAGATTGGGTCCCCTCAGCACATTGCATCATTGTTCACTTTAGTGACAGATTTGGTGGTGATGGAGGAGGGTAAGGGTAGAAGTATGTAGGAGATAATTTTAAAGATACTTCATAAATCACTTTTCCCTAATATGCATAAATGAGTTAGAACTGATTTTAATAAAGTATACAGAAAAACATAAAGCCATTGGAGAAGAGGGAAGCATATAAATTCCGTTGAATTGTGTTTTACTTTTTGATGTATGAATTTATGGTAAACTATGCAGTTTGTGGCTTTCATTTCTTTATTAAAAATATTTCAAAAATAGAATTTTTAATGTTAGAAATCCTGTACTTGAAGGAAGCCTCAATTGTCAGTGGCTTGGTGAAGCAAAGTTGAAAACAAACTAGGAAAATGTAAAAACATTTGTGTTTGTTTTGTCTAACTAGCTTGCTGCTAATTATGTTCTCTTAAGTGTATGAATTTTTTGATATTTTATTGTCACATTTTGTTAAATAGCAATTGCTTTTGAGAATTGGATAGTGTGTTCTTTGGAGTTAATTGTGTCTACATTTTTCAAAGTTTTATGTATTATAAGAAGTTACAGTAGTACCATTTTGATTAGTCTGAATGTTTTCAGGCCTTGAAATAAATCGTGAGTGATAGTTTTTTCTTTCCCTGTGTCAGTTTGAATCTTTTATGTTTCTAATTTGTTGGCTGATTGTTACTTTAAATGGGTTAAGGGCCAGGTGAGGTGGCTGACACCTATAATCCTAGCACTTTGAGAGGACAACAGGAAGATCACTTGAGGTCAGGAGTTACCAGCCTGAGCAATACAGTGAAACCTGTCTCTACAAAAATAAATAAATGCGTTAAATTGAATAGCAAGTTTATAGGTGGCAGTTGTAAGGAGAACCTGGCATGCAGTGGTAGTTCTACAACCACGTGCCTTGCCTTCATGAGCCCATTTTTTATGCCTGCAGAACAGTGACTGAGGTTTGTTTGGAAAGCATTCACAGGACATCAGTACTCCAAAGTCCTGCTATCTGGGACTGAGGGTTCCTGTTATATTTATTAGTTATAAGAGCTAGAGGAGTATATAAGTAGGTCTGGGTTCTTTTGTATAACTACTGCTCCAAAACAGTTCTGTAACCTTCATGCCTTTTGCCACCAACCCATAAGCCATAACTTAGAACTCATTTGCCTTTCACTGGCATGCCTGTACTCTGAACACATCTCCAGAACTCTCATCTTCCTTAACTATGGAGGTTAATAAACTTGCAGTTAGGGGCTGACCATGTAATGCAATTCTGATCAGGAAGATATAAGCTGAAATCTGCCCGGAATTTCTGCAGGCAGGTTTGCTTACCTGGTAAAAGTGCTAGCCTTTTCCTTTTCCCTTCTTACCTGGAAAATGGATGTGAAGCTGGTAGAGGAGATTCAACCTGGCCTTTAGAAATTGAGCAGAGAAACACATCTACCCTGCTGAAAGAGATGCCATCCTAATCAGGCATGTAGTCCCAGCTGCTCCAGAGGCTAAGACAGGAGGATCGATTGAGCCCAGGCGTTCCAGGCTAGCCTGGGCAATGTAGTGAGACCCTGACTCTTAAAAAAGAGATACCATCATCAACAAAAGATAGCAGAAACAAATTGATTATAGAATATGCTCTACAAATATGGGACATAGGGATTATCAGATAAAGAATTTAAAATGATTTTAATATGTGTAAAGAAATAAAAGAGAACATAAAAATGGTAAAAATAATAGGGTTATATAAAAATTGGGCAGATTTGAGAATCGTCCAAAATAGAATAGTGGTTAAAAAAATGAAAAATTCAATGGATGAGTTAAATATAGATTAGACAACAAGAGAGTCTGTGAACTGTGAGATGTAAGTCTGTGACTGTGCTCATTTACCTATTGTCTGTGACCTCCAAATTCGCCATCTATACTCTGTGAGGTGGCTGTGATTCTACATTTCTTTGACAGTTGGCATACTTTGGTTGGATCATAAATGAAGTAAGCCCCAGCTTGTTTCACAGGCAGTTGAGTAAGTCCTTGGATCTTCCCTGTGCCTGAGCGTATATTTGGAGTAAACATACTTGACTACTGTCAGACTTCCCACTTTGGTTCCTTGACCATTACAAGGACGAAGTAGAAGTTAGGTTAGTAAATCTCAGCAATGCTACCTCTCTAGGGAAATTGCAGAAGTCACCATCAGAAATCCTAAAGGGTCCGGGCGTGGTGGCTCACTACTGTAATCCTAGCATAATGGGAGGCTGAGGCGGGAGGATCACTTGAGGTCAGGAGTTTGAAACCAGCCTGAGCAAGAGCGAGACCCGTCTCTACTAAAAATGGAAAGGAATTAGCCAGACAACTAAAAATATATAGAAAAAAATTAGCCAGACATGGTGGCACATACCTGTAGTCCCAGCTACACAGGAGGCTGAGGCAGAAGGATCGCTTGAGCCCAGGAGTTTGAGGTTGCTGTGAGCTAGGCTGATGCCACAGCACTCTTGTACGGGCAACAGAGCGAGACTCTGTCTCGAAAAAAAAAAAAATCCTAAAGGATTAGCAGGTGTGGTGATACATGCCCCATAATGCCAGCTACTCAGGATGCTGAGGTGAGAGAATCGCTTAAGACACAGAAAATTTCTAAAGATTGGTATAAAGAATGTATTGAACACAACACAATGGAAAAAGAAATTAGTAAGGTTTATTTTTTTATTTTTTTGTTTTTTTGTTTTAGAGACAGGGTTACCCAGTTTGGTCTCAAACTCTTGGCCGCAAGCAATCCTCTCACCTCAGCCTCCCAGAGTGCTGGGGTCACAGGCACGAACCACTGTGCCCAGCTGATACTGTTACAGCAAAGCTGACCGGGAACAAACTGAATGGCATGAAAAGGGTGGAGAGAACCAGGTTTATTTATGCCAGCGGGCTCAGGGGGCTTGCCTCCAAATTCTGAGCCCGGAACAGAGTGTAGCAGTCTTTTATACATTTCGTTTTAGGGAGGGTGTAGGGCACAGTTACAAGGTTGTTCTCTTTAGTGGGGTAGGGTCTCCAGCAACACCAGTTCCTGGTATATAGTTTCTATAGAATTTCTTCCTGTCTTATCTTACCATGGCAGAAGTTGCTGCAAGCAGTTTGCAGAGGCAAGAGCGGCAGCAGTTTAGCAGTTACATAGGGGGTTGCTTATGGGGAGGGGTTTTGCTTAGTGGAATTTTCCTTTTCTCTATCAGTACCAGTAAGGTTTAAAAATACAAAAATGTGGCTGGGTGTGGTGGCTCATGCCTGTAATCCTAGCACTCTGGGAGCTTTTCAAACATTTGTTAAATATCTGAAAGGGTTGAAATTAATTGCTTCTAAGAAATGGGAAATGGAATGTGCCGAGAGCAAACAGGCTAATGTTTCTTTTTCTTTTTCTTTTCTTTTCTTTTTTTTTTTTTTTGAGACACAGTCTCACTTTGTTGCCCAGGCTAGAGTGAGTGCCATGGCGTCAGCCTAACTCACAGCAACCTCAAACTTCTGGGCTCAAGCAATCCTCCTGCCTCAGCCTCCCGAGTAGCTGGGACTACAGGCATTCGCTACCATGCCTGGCTAATTTTTTGTATATATATTTTCAGTTGGTTAATTAATTTCTTTCTATTTTTGGTTGCGACGGGGATGGGGTGGGGTGGGGGGGATAGGTGGTCTCGCTCAGGCTGGTTTCGAACTCCTAACCTTGAGCGATGTGCCCGTCTCAGCCTCCCAGAGAGCTAGGATTATAGGCGTGAACCACCGCGACCGGCCTGTTTCTTTTTCTTAACATGACTTGTAGAACAACTTGATTCTTTAAATTACATGCAGGTATATCTTTATGAAAAGAAAAATTAGCTTTTAAAAAGTTAATTATGTATTTAGAAAGTTAGGAAACATAGGATGACGTTTTTTTTTTTAACATGTTCAGTATTATATATTCTTTTACTTAGTAGCAAAAGACTGAACACTTTTTTTTTAAACTTATCATTCATTAAGAGCACTTAAAATTTACTCTTAGCAATTAGGATGAACTTATCTATTTATTTTTTGAGACATAGTCTCACCCTTGCCCTAGCTAGAGTGCCATGGCATCAGCGTAGCTCACAGCAACCTCAAACTCCTGGGCTCAAGCAATCCTGCTGCCTCAGGCTCCCCAGTAGCTGGGACTATAGGCATGCGCCACCATGCTGAGATAATTTTTTCTATATGTTTTTAGTTGGCCAATTAATTTCTTTCTATTTTTAGTACAGATGAGGTCTCACTCTTGCTCAGGCTGGTTTCGAACTCCTGACCTTGAGTGATCCTCCCACCTTGGCCTCCGGGAGAGCTAGGATTACAGGCGTGAGCCACCACCCCTGGCCAGGATGAACTTGTTTTTAAACAGTATATTTGCAAATTTCATGCTCAATATGTTTTTGTTCAATTTTCAGACACCTTGTCAGGGAAAATATCTCTGAATTTAATAAGCCCAACTACTAATGCAAAAACATACACATACTATATAGAGCATTTGTTCACTATCAATAATCACTTTAAATCTGACATGGCTAGTTTGCCACTGTATTAGATAATATAACTATAGAGGAGGCTCTATAAAGTCTAGAAATGGGACATAGTAAATTGTACTTTTTTCCCAGAGTAACAATTAGGCCCATTGCTTTAATTTTTTTTTCCATTGCTTTAATTTGAGGTACTTTTTCTGAAAATGTATTGAGCATATTACCTGAAAATATAACTAACATGCTGACAAAACCTTTAGTTTACTATTGTCTAAAGAAGAAAAAAGAAATGCAATCTGTGGTGTTTCCCTTGTTATTTTGATTTGCAGGAAGATCAGGGCTAATAATCTAGAAAGTGATTTTTCACAATCTCCTACAAAAAGCCCTGCAGCCTCAAGGAAGTGCCTGGGTCAGGGACTTCCTGGGCAGGCGAGAGCTTCTCTGCCCCCTTCCTGTCCTTAGGGAGCCCTCTTTTAACTGTTTTATATATATGGCTTCCACAGAAGACTTCGTGGGATAAAAAAGGCCTCTATTGCTAAGAAATATTAATACCTAAACTTCTTGGTTGGATTACTCTCTTCCTCCTCCTTCAAGGTTCTCCTTCTCTATTTTCATCTCAACGATTTCATGTTATACAGTTGACAGGCACCACTCAAGCACTTTCCTGGAAGCAAGTTCATATCAGTCCTAGAAGAGCTGCTACCTCCAGAGGATTGGGGGGTGGGGGTGGCGGTGGGGGTTCTGCTTGGATCCAAGTGAACAAATACCTGTTGCACGAGTCACTCGTGGGAATTTCACATTCATTTTAGGGTCCCCTTAGGTCTTTCTGAGCATTCCAAATATTTCCTAGGGTTGCCCAGGAAATTGATTTGCTTACAGATTTGAGGCTATTTCAAATTTATTAACTGCTTAGGTACCAGCGACTATAGTCGACAGCCACAGATGAACGCGAGTGTCGACTTTAGCTGACAGCCGTGGTGTGAAGGCGCACAGCCGAGTGTCGACTTTAGTCGAGAGCCAAAAGCTTTTGCTTTTATCTCTGCGGTTGCAGTGTGTACGTTCAGCTAAGTTACTATGAATCTGTGACCTTTTAACAAGTCCTTAGTAGGAGTTACTCTAGTTATTTTCCTAAAGCTCCTTGTAAAGTAAAACAAGCTTTCAGTGCTTTAAAGCTTTCCTCATCACACAAGAGCAAAACGGATTTGTCAATGCACAGCACAAACTATCATGGGGACTAGGAGTGCCAGCTGTGGGCAAGGTTTTGCAGCCGGTGAGCACCGTACCCGAAGTGGTTAAAGGTTCCTCATCTAGTACAGTATTTCTGTCAAATGAAGTTTTTTGCTTTATTTTCAAATTTAGCTCCTGAAACCAACAAAATCAAATACTAAGATTCTGAGGTTCCCAGCATATTTCAAAAACCAGACATTTCCTGTGGCCAGCTGATTATGTTCGGTTCTCTACTATTTCCTGTGGATTTGGTTTGAGCACTTTCTTGAAATTTTAGAAGATGAAGGGCAATGTTAGCTTAGATTCTCCGTCCTTTTTGAAAGTTTATGTTTTTCCAAACAGTCTTGCAAAGGGATGGGTGATATGAAATATCTTTTTTATTGAAACAGCTTAATTACATTGAAGATATCATGTTCTTTATGATGTTTTAAAAGTTAAACACTGGTAACACAGATGCACATTGAACATTCAGGAGAAGAATGAGGTCCTCATGTTTCACTGGAGAGATCCAAGATGTGAGTGATTACATTCTCTCTGTTTCATCTACTAACCAGTGGTAAATTTTAGCAGTTTTAGCAGTAGGAACTTCAGTGTCCTTTTATTAATATCACTTCCCTATTCCTTACAATGTCAGAGACATCTAGGGAGATGTTATTATTACCACATCTCCAAAGAAGAAACTAAAAGTCAAAAGGTTAATTCAGACCAACTGTAGCTAGTACATTTCAGAGCTCAGGGTGGAACCCAAATCCGCAACCTACTTCTGGAGGGAAATCTTAGTAGAATCAGGCTTAGCCGCCACTCTCTGAAGTTGTGTACGTCTGAGCCTCAGGTTCCCGAGAGTTAGGAGTGCTGGAGGGGTGAATTACTACCATCTCCACACCCACCAGTCCAGTTTTTGCAGCACATGACAGCTCACCCTTCCCTTGGCTCTTGTCTCTATTGGCTGGATTGTTTTGGGCACTAGGACCAAGTTAGCAAAGCTGGAGATCAAACTTTCAGCAGAGACAGCAAAAAGGCAGAAACTTCATAAACCCATAGCCTTGATCAACTTGTGGACAGGAACAAGGTCTCTGAGTTTGGGGAACGTAGGGGGGTTTGCCAAGGATCCAGATCCCAGACTGGATCAGCACAGTCAACTAATGTCAGGAGAAAACGGCCAAGGTTAAATCCTAAATCCCAGGCAAGCACCTTGGGCTACCTATTGTTATTCCATTGACTCAGACATCTATCTTTTGTTCCCTGTGGTCTTCACAGAAACCTCACGTTCCCTAGTAATCCCCAAACTCTGATTGCTTATCTGTACTCCAAGCCTTTGCTTATTTCTTCCCATTCCTTCCACCTATCATGCCTACCCATCTGTAAGATGGTGTTGTGGGGGTGAGGAGAAACTTCCCCTTCACCCCAAAAGGTGGGCCGAAAGATCAACTCACAATAAGGCAGTAAGAGAAAGAAGTTAATTTACGGTGCACATGGGAAGAGTCACAGAGTGATTACCCAATATCGCGGGGTTCAGAAATTCATATACCCTCATGTTAGGCAGGGCGAGGTGCAGAGTATATAGGTAACTCTGTTGAGTGGCAGTAAGTAGTTACTAGAGAGGATGAATAGATAATTGGGACAATGAATGGATGAGGGGAAACACATTGACTTATGAATGATTCCCTTTGGAAATTAAATTAACCTAAAAGACAGATATTATATTAAATATTTAAAATGCTTTGGGCCAGATCTGGTTACATTCTTGATCTTCTTTCCTGCAATATATTGAGATAGCAGGGAGGGAAAGGGAAGTTGATTGTTCTTTTCTGATGAGTCTGGTTTTCTTATGAAGAAAGTGGGCCCTTCCAAGGCCTGTTGATCTCTACAGGCCTTTAATTCAAAATACTCTTTATACCAAGGAGTCATATTTTGGAGCGAAATTTCCTGAGCTCCTTCAATGTGAAAATGGAACAATTCTTTTCTTCATCTTTTTGGAGAAGCTTGCCAAGGGTGAAATCTTTGTAATACATACTAACTCCCCCATATTCCAAGACCAAATCCAAGAAAATGCAGGTCATGCCAAGAGATTGTGAAGCCTGTCCTGCCCATTACCACTTCTGACTTATCAGGAGTGCAGTTGAAGAGGGGAGGGAAGAAGTCCTTTGGACATAGATATCAGTGTGCTCTGACTATATCCCTGACAAGTGCATCAATCAGAGAACTTGACTTGTGTCCTCTAGGTTGAGAGGTGAAGCATAAGAATTGTATGGAGGGCCAGGCGTGGTGGCTCACGCCTATAATCCTGGCACTCTGGGAGGCCGAGGTGGGAGGATCGCTCAAGGTCAGGAGTTCGAAACCAGCCTGAGCAAGAGCAAGACCCCGTCTCTACTAAAAATAGAAAGAATTTAATTGGCCAACTAAAAATATATAGAAAAAATTAGCTGGGCATGGTGGCGCATGCCTGTAGTCCCAGCCACTTGGGAAGCGGAGGTAGGAGGATTGCTTGAGCCCAGGAGTTTGAGGTTGCTGTGAGCTAGGCTGATGCCATGGCACTCTAGCCAGGGCAACAGAGTGAGACTCTGTCTCAAAAAAAAAAAAAAGAATTGTAGGGGAAGCTGTGGTTAGATTGGCCTCAGACAATAGAGCGGAAAGAGAGAGAAGGTGGCATCTTCACTCTCAATGTAGGGGGTTGGGAGTGGGCAAAGGTGCGTGCTTCCCATGGACTGGATATGGAGCCATATTTGAAGGAGACTCCATTCAAGATGGCAGCCTATAGGAGTGAAGTGAACCAGAGAGGGTCAGGCCAAGAATTTCCAGAAGCCCAGGGTCTGAAGGGCCTCTTGGAAGCAGGAGGTATGGGCACACTACAGACATTGCAATTGAATTGTCCCAGAAGGGAAAATTCAGAATGAGAATCCATTTTACTCACAGCAAGCTCAGAGTCAGCCAAGTAGGGTTTTTCAAGCTATGCACCGTGAAATCAAATTAATGGATTGTGAATAGGCTTAAAAAAAAATCAGTATATGATAAAAAATATATAGTTTGGATAATTATCGTTTCCTGAAACTTTTGCTTCAGTTTTATAATATAAATAGGTGTGGGTGTAAATTTTGTTTCGTACTGTGAATGCAGTTTTAAAAAGTTTGAGAGTCTCTGTTTTAATTTGCTCTCCTTGTGTTTACTCTGGAGGGATTAGGTAGCTGCAACACGGGAGACTAGGTTTTTTTCTGTTTTTTTTTTTTTTGAGACAGAGTCTCACTCTGTTGCCCAGGCTAGAGTGAGTGCCATGGCGTCAGCCTAGCTCCCAGCAACCTCAAACTTCTAGGCTAACGCAATCCTCCTGCCTCAGCCTCCCGAGTAGCTGGGACTACAGGCATGCGCCACCATGCCCGGCTAATTTTTTCTATATACATTAGTTGACCAATTAATTTCTTTCTATTTATAGTAGAGACGGGGTCTCGCTCTTGTTCAGGCTGGTTTCGAACTCCTGACCTCGAGCAATTCGCCTGCCTCAGCCTCCCAGAGTGCTAGGATTACAGGCGTGAGCCACAGTGCCCAGCCAACACGGGAGATTAGGAACAAGGCCCGTTGGAGCGAGTTCGGTGCCATGCAAAACCAGGCAAGTTATTTTACCTCTCTGTGGTTTAGTGTCTTATCCACGAAACGCAGATGGAATAGTGCCTACCTCATACAGTTGTTAGGAAGATTAAAGGGATGAAACTATTTGATCTATGCAAAGTACTTCTAATGGTACCTGAAAAAATGGTATATGCTTAACAAATGCTAATTGCTTTTTTTGTGGTGGTTGTTTCTTCTCAAGGCCAAAGATAACATTGTAACTTGAAAGGCACAGCAAATTCTTCCCTAGATTATGTGCAGAGTCCACTTTTGTTCAGTTCAAGACAATGATTTCTGTGAGCAAATATGATTTCTCCACAAATATTTATGAAATAGCTATTGTGTATGGGCACTCTGCTCAGTGCTCAGAGATACGGAGGGGAAGAAGATAATAACCATGACCTTGAGGAACATACAGTCTCCCAGAGAAATTTCAATTTATTTGGTTTTATCTCTATCACTCCTACGTGGTCCCTGGCACATTTTCGGTCTCTAGGAAATATGTGTTGAGTGTATTTCATTGGAAGGAATCGTGAACTCTCTCTACCTCAGCCAGATGCAATAAATAAGGAAGCATCTTATTCCCGCATCTCTTCTAGTACCTTCGAGACGTGGAGGAAAGAACAACAGCATAGGAGACTTTTCTATAAATGCCAAAGGTTTCCCAAAGTCTACATTTCAGAAAAGATGAATTTGCTCTTGTGGGTATCCTCTGGTGCCTTTTTCATATTGTTTATTGAAAAAAGTTCTCTGGGAGGCCAAGGCAGGCAGATTGCTCAAGGTCAGGAGTTTGAAACCAGCCTGAGCAAGAGCGAGACCCCCGTCTCTACTAAAAATAGAAAGAAATTAATTAGCCAACTGATATATTTAGAAAAAATTAGCCAGGCATGGTGGCGCATGCCTGTAGTCCCAGCTACTTGGGAGGCTGAGGCAGCAGGATTGCTTGAGCCCAGGAGTTTGAGGTTGCTGTGAGCTAGGCTGATGCTATGGCACTCACTCTAGCCTGGGCAACAAAGCGAGACTCTGTCTCAAAAAAACGAAAAACAAAAAAACCAGATAAAAGGTCAAAGAACTACATTTAGAAAAGGGCTATGGTAAAAGTTTACACTTCAATTGTTATGCACCTTTGTGGGTTAATAGCACACAAAGCACAGCCAGGTACATTATCTCAAATGACTTGGCCAGTGTCACATGGAGGGAAGATGGAAATGGAGGTATCCTGAACTTGAAGACCAGCTCTCTTTTAATTACACTTTTCATGTCTGAAAAGGAATTCTTCTTCAACTCTATCAAGCCATTTTCCCCAGCATTTTCCTTAAATTCACGTTTTGTTTCATCTTAAAGAGTTCTTCTCTCAAAGCTACCACCTGTGGTATCTAAATTCTTTGACAGTTGGGGGCGATGGTAGATGCACTAGCTGATGCATTTTGCAAGCCGCTCGGTGCTCTGAACATAGGGACATCAGGGTCAGCTCTGTGGGTGTGCCACATAGACAGGGCACTGCCCTGGGCCTCATGCCCAGAAGGGCCCCATGAGCTGCTGCCGCCATCTTTACATCCTTAAAAATTTTACCCTGGGCCCCACAAATGATGTAGCTTCTCTCAGTTGACCTGGTTAGCTTTCTGAGAAACCAAATCCAGATGTTTGGCCTGAGAATACTGTTTGATTTCTCTCCATTTCCATAGTATAAGTGGCACGCCTGCCTAGGATGAACAACAGGTGAACAAGGAAATAGTGACATTGGTATTAGCAATTTGCAGCTTTACAACAGACATGCACATGCATTATCTCCTTTAATCCTCATGAGCAAATGTCAGAAGGAAATCCACCTATGGGGATGAAATTGATTTGGAGGGCAAACAGCAAACAGGTCTTTAAAAGTGAAAATCCACAGAAAAACAGGACAGAAAAATTATCCAGATGTTATACAGCTGTGCTGCAAAGGAAGTTACAAAGTCCATAAAGGACTCAGATGGAGTTTGGCCAAAGGGATTACAGGGAATGAAAATTCCAATCCCAGGCCAAGGAGGAGAGACACTGTTTTTGGAGCATCCTAGAGCATCAGTCACTCGGTTCTGTCATGACCCCTCGAAGCCCAGAGGTGCACATTGCAAAGCCCAGCTGAGAACTCCATTGTCAAGGATTTTATCTTTGCTTAGTCCCCTCTTGATTAGTAATTTGATTTGGTTTCTGTGCCCATTTGTTTTAGCAACAAATCAATATGGAAAACACTGCTTAAGCCAC
Source organism: Mirza zaza (assembly GCA_008750895.1). Taxonomy (NCBI): domain Eukaryota; kingdom Metazoa; phylum Chordata; class Mammalia; order Primates; family Cheirogaleidae; genus Mirza; species Mirza zaza. Next base: position 23,318 of record VSMD01075835.1, read on the forward strand.
CTTTACATGCTTGCTGGCCTGAGACCTAGACTCTAGAATCCAGACCAAATACAACCTTTTGACATCCTTACAACACCCAGATTCTGGTCTTTGCCTGTTTCTACCTACCGGAGTTGTCTGACCTTCTGATCGCCTGCATTTGCCTGACGCATTTATACAGCTACAGTTGCACTCTGAAGTCTAAAGTCTAAGCCACTGCTGTTTCTGGCAAGGCAGCCGCTGGCTGGCCGGATTCCCCTGGAGGAGTGTTGTGAGCTGAAACTTTGTCCCCATCTCACAGCCATTCGGGGGCAGAAAGAGGTGAAGGAGGATGGCTCTGTGAGTTTTTACCTCCATAGTACAGATAGACTTGCTTTTCCAGGTTTGTTCTCAGGGCACTTTTCAGATCCTGGATCCTAATGGTTTTTCTACATGGATTCAAAGCAGAAGTGACTTAGAGAAAGACTGGATATTTGCTCGCCTTCCTTTTCCAGTGTTCTCAGCACACTCCAAAGATTGCTTGTGCACATTGCAGCCAAATTTTAACATTCGAGTTTTTCACGACTTGGGGAGACGGGAGGGGTTTATTGTAGAAGCATGGTTACTCTTGGATGATCAAAGTATAAATGGAATTTCTATTAAGAAAGTATTCTGCTGGAGCCAGCTGTGTTGGCTCATGCCTGTAATCCCAGGACTTTGGAAGGCCGAAGCAGGAGGATTGATTGAGGCCAGGAGTTCAAGACCAACCTGAGAAACATAGCAAAAAATTTTAAAAATTAACTGGATTAACTGGGCATGGTGGCACACACCTGTAGTCCTAGCTACTTAGAAGGCAGAGGAAGGAGGATCACTTTAGACCATGAATTCAAGGTTACAGTGAACTATGACCAGGCCACTACACTCCAGCCTGGGTAACAGAACAAGACCTTGTCTCTAAAAAAAAAAAAAAAAAAAAAAGAAACTATTCTGTTGCTGAGCTAGAGCTATGGTTGCTTTATAGAGAGTGAAAGCAGGGGGAGAGATAAACAGATTTGTGGGGGAGATAAACAGATTTTATTAGGAGTCAACACTTGGCCAACATATTTATTGGACTTATCGCCCTTTAACCAAAACTTTTTATTACTTCAGTAAAGAATGAATTTTATTTTCTCCTGGATTGGGAGCAAATCACTGCCAGGTTTCTGTAAGGGCAGTCTCTTGTTTCTCTATCTGCTGAGAAATCAAGTAAGAAAATCCAGTTACTAATCTGGTTACTTAAAACCATTCATTAGAGTGTATTTGCTTTTCAGAAGGTCTTGTTAAAAAGAGATGAGTGGGTGTGTCTTTGGTTCCAAATTAAGTTTATTTATTTATTTATTTATTATTTCTGCATATTACGGGGGTACAGATTTTAAGGTTTCAATAAATGCCCTTTCCTCCCCCAGATTAAGTTTATAGAGAAGGTCAAATCTACTTTTCTCTTTTATAATCCTGCTTCACTAATCCTGTCAAAATAATAGGTTCATGGGAGGAAGATTATTAACAAGCTGACACTGCTACTAAGACGATATGGGAGAGGTGAGGGAAAGTTGGCAATTCTTGAACCTCTAGTGTGTACCAGGAGTGTTGCATATATAATCTCATTCATTCCTCATAGCAACCTCGGGAGGTCTGAAGTATGAGTTTTCCACATGCAGCAGAGAGAGAAGTGTGATCTAAGAGGCCAAAATAGATGCCCTTTTATCAACTAAGATAAACCCTAAGATTAAGGAAACAAAATTACCTATGGGTCAAAGGTTCAGGACCTGCCTAGCATGGCAAATTTCTAAATTCCTATGGCTATGAGCAAAACCACTCTTGCTAAACTCCCTAACAACCAGAGATATCAGACAAATTATCAGACCCCTCCTAATTCTGATTTGCAACAGAGATCACTACAATTCTGCTTGGACAGAGGGGTGGGCCTTACAAACAATTTTTTCTGAAAGGCAACTACAAACCTTAAACCAGTTTCAGCCAGCTTCCAGAGGCAGCTCACAAGCTTTGTGTCCTGTAGTTCACCTTTTGAGTAAAGAGCCAAATTCCAACTGCATTTAATGCTAAAATCCCTACCCCAAGGAGAACATGGGATGTATGTTAATATATGTTTACCCATTGTACATGTGCTAGGCTCTCCTCATAAATATGTATACCTTTCCCCCAGACCTGCTGAATATGTATGACTCCATTGTGTGATACAGACCCCGGAGTCATAAAACACACCCTGCCTTTTTTCCTTCTTTGAAGAGAGAGCATCTTTGATCCATGCTGGAGACTGTCTCTTCCCAGTTTGTAAACTGGTACTGACAGTAAAGCTCTCCTCTCTACTATTTCGCCATCCTGGTGGTCTTTTGGGCAACATAAGCTTGGTAACTTGCCCAAGATTTCACTAGAAAGGGTCAGAACTGGAATTCCATCCCAGGAATCTTCAACCCCCAATCTGTAACCGAAAATTTGGTACTTGTCTGAGCCGAAGAAGAACGAGGACAAGCGGTTTGAGGAGGAAGGAAAGAGAGTTTACTTTGTCAGCAAAGGGGGAAAGATGATAGACCTTCTGGTCTCAAAATCCAAGTTCTTGCCGGGCGCGGTGGCTCACGCCTGTAATCCTAGCTCCCTGGGAGGCCGAGGTGGGAGGATCATTTGAGCTCAGGAGTTCGAGACCAGCCTGAGCAAGAGCGAGACCCCATCTCTACTATAAACAGAAAGAAATTAATTGGCCAACTAATATATATAGAAAAAATTAGCCGGGCATGGTGGCGCATGCCTGTAGTCCCAGTTGCTTGGGAGGCTGAGGCAGCAGGATTGCTTGAGCCCAGGAGTTTGAGGTTGCTGTGAGCTAGGCTGACGCCACGGCACTCACTCTAGCCTGGGCAACAAAGCGAGACTCTGTCTCAAAAAAAAAAAAAAAGATCCAAATTCTTCCTACACATTCGAAGAAATACAGAGCTTTTAAAGGATGGGTTCTCAGCTTCAGGCTATTACTGTCCAACTACAGCTGATAATTCTGACCATCCCATCTCTACTGAAGACAATCTTGTGACCTCGCCCCAAGATCTCCCTTTACCAGGTCTGGCTGGGCCATCTCCTGCTGCACAAATAAACAAAAAACTCACCCTGCCCCTCCCAACCACTGGCCTGAGGCAGGGATACAAGCTTTAGAGACAGAAAATATTTTTGCAATTTTTTTCCAGGCCATTCCCTCTGTTACGAAACTCGTGATGTTTCTGTTATGCCCATCTTTGTAAAAATAAATACTGGGTAGGGATGGTGAATCCAATAATGGCATCACCCACTGAGGTTTTAGAAAGAGAGGTACTTCATACTTAGGAATAGTTTATGAATGAACAGAATGAGATGTAATTATTGAAACTGAAAGGGGGGGGCATAGTTTATCAAGCTGGCACTAGGCCAATGTGTTTGGACACTGGTGGAACTTTCCCACTTCTTAGAATCACTGATGTTTTGGAAAATTATCACAGGGAGGAAATTCTGTGGAAGGAGAAAATAGGGTTCACCAAAGACATTACTTGGTACTTTTGCTTGCCTCTACTAGCTTCAAGGGGCCCAGGTTGGCTGATGGACTAATATCCTTTATCATGGTTAGTGAAAAGTGACCTGTGATTTCAAGTTTATGTGGAGAGTGCCTGTCATTTCACAGACCACAGGAAAGCTGAGCTAGAGACTTGCCTTCCAGTTACCGGGCTCTGAAGATCTTAAACACTTCCCTCAACTTTTCCTCCAAAAAAGCATGTCTATGAATCCATTTGCTGTTCCTAACAGTCTTGTCTTTCTTTGTGTTCCAATGGTTTAATTGTTTTCCCCCAAATGACTGCAATGCTTGCATTCTCCCTCATATTATGGTTATTTGTATGCATGTCTGTTTTTTTTTTTTTTTTTTTTTGAGACAGAGTCTCACTTTATTGCCCAGGCTAGAGTGAGTGCCGTGGCGTCAGCCTAGCTCACAGCAACCTCACACTCCTGGGCTCAAGCAATCCTGCTGCCTCAGCCTCCCAAGTAGCTGGGACTACAGGCATGCGCCACCATGCCCGGCTAATTTTTTCTATATATATTAGTTGGCCAATTAATTTCTTTCTATTTATAGTAGAGATGGGGTCTCGCTCTTGCTCAGGCTGGTCTCGAACTCCTGAGCTCAAAGGATCCGCCCACCTCGGCCTCCCAGAGTGCTGGGATTACAGGCGTGAGCCACCGTGCCCGGCCTGCATGTCTGTTTTTTCCACCTAATTGCTAAGCTCTTTGGGGGCAATGTCTTCTATATCTTTGCTTTCTACAGTTAAGCTTGCATAATCCACATAGGTTTTTATTTTTTATTTCAGAAATATACTCGAAATGGTAGTGTGCATAAACTTTTATATCTTGCTTATCATTACATATGACTATTACAGCACATTTTGTATAATCCTTATACACTTACTTCTAGAGTGTTACAAAGGAGTTTTAAATTATAAACAAAAATGAACATTTTTGTGAGTGAAAGCTTTGGTTCTGCTTATAATATTTCCCAATGCAAGAATGGCGAATTCAAAGAGAACAAACATGTAAAAGACTCTTGACACATTTTACCAACTTGATTTTCAAGAGTTTTATTGGCTATAGTAGACAGAATCCTAAAATAGCCTCCCAAGATTTCCCACCTTAAACCCCAGGACTGACTATGATGAAATGTCACCTCTGTGGCTATATTATAGCCAAAAGGAGAGTATCCACATGGGACTTATCTAATCACACAAGCCCTTTAAGAGCAAAGAGCTTTCTCCAGCTGGTGGTGGAAGGAAGGTAGGAAAGATTCAGAGTGTGGCAAGAATTCAATGCACAGTTGCTGGCTTTGAAGAGGAGGGGGCTATGCACAAGACCAGATAGTGACCCCTGGCTGGCAGCCAGGAAAGAAACCTCAGTTCTATAGCGACAAGAAACTGCATCAGCCAACCACCTGGATACCTTGGAAAGCAGTGCTCCTCCAGAGAATAGGCCAGCCTGGCTCACACCTTGATTTTGCCCTGGCGAGGCCTTAAGCAGAGAATCCAGGGGAGCCCACCTGGTCTTCTGACCTATAAACTTGTGAGATAATAAATGAATGCTGTTTTAAGCATCTCAATGTGTGGTTGTTTGTTATGGAGCAATGGAAAATGAATGCATTGGCTTATGCTGTTACTGAGTAACACATGGAATTGTCCATGTCGCTGCAGGTAGCCGTGGACAGAGCTCCAGAATTCTGTGCTAGTATTAAAACAGTCTTTGGCCGGGCGCGGTGGCTCACTCCTGTAATCCTAGCACTCTGGGAGGCCTAGGCGGGAGGATTGCTTGAGTCAGGAGTTCGAAACCAGCCTGAGCAAGAGCAAGACCCTCTCTCTACTATAAACAGAAAGAAATTAATTGGCCAACTAATATATATAGAAAAAATTAGCCGGGCATGGTGGCGCATGCCTGTAGTCCCAGCTACTTGGGAGGCTGAGGCAGCAGGATTGCTTGAGCCCAGGAGTTTGAGGTTGCTGTGAGCTAGGCTGACGCCATGGCACTCACTCTAGCCTGGGCAACGAAGTGAGACTCTGTCTCAATAAAAAAAAAAACAAACAAAACACCAGTCTTTGTTAAGACATCATTATTGATTACATTTGCTTGATTTTTTTCTCACTGCAGGTGGAGGTAAGCAAAAAAATAATAATAATAATAATTGTGTTCCCTTCTCATAGCACTGGAGTGGGGGAACCAATGAGGAAAAAAAAAATATGGGAAATTCTGGATAAGAGGTTTGATATAGAAAGAAAGAAAATCACAGTGGAAAAGGTTCTACCTAAAAGAGTATTGTATTGAAGCTGGCTTGTCTCAACTTACAAAAGCCACTCGTTAAATTCTTAGGAATCTCACAAGTCAGTTCTTAAATATAGTTGTTGTAATTGGCTCCATGAACAAAAACAACATGACACCTCCCACGCCCCGATATGATATTCTTGGAGCTTTCTTATGCTTGGATTCCCAGGCCAGTAGGCCTCAATGACCAGAATGTTATAAGCTTTCTGTTTAGCTGACCCCTTTTTATTTTTTGAAGCCAGTCAAATTTAGCAGTGGGGGGTTGTATCCCAACTTTAGTGACATTAATGTTAATAACTTCTGATAACCCACTACCATCCAACCAGCCCACTGACCTTTTACATCTTGAGTTGTCTCCCAGAAAAGGTAGACTCTTCGTTGGATAACAGCACCAAGACTCCTATTCATCACCAACCTGACTTCTGGACTAGGCCTCCTGCATGGGTTCCTTTCAACACAACCTGCCCCAATACATGTTGCTACCTTCCTGAACCTTCATAAAAACTCCTATCCTCAGTTGGTTGAGGAGACAGTTTGAGGCAGTTCTCCGTCTCCTAGGTGGTCATCGGTAGAAAATTACCTTTCTTCCCTGCAGTCCCCGTGGTTTTAGTAATTGGCTTTCTGTTTGGTAGAGCAATCCAACCTAAGCCAGAACCCTGTTGTGAGTTCAGTGACATTATCATTAAAAATTAAGTTATCAGGCTGGGCATGGTGGCTCATGCCTGTAATCCTAGCACTCTGGGAGGCCGAGGTGGGTGGATCGTTTGAGCTCAGGAGTTCAAGACCAGCCTGAGCAACAGCAAGACCCGTCTCTACTAAAAATAGAAAGAAATTAATTGGACAACTAAAAATATATAGAAAAAATTAGTTGGGCATGGTGGCACATGCCTGTAGCCTCAGCTACTTGGGAGGCTGAGGCAGGAGGATCTCTTGAGCCCAGGAGTTTGAGGTTGCTGTGAGCTAGGCTGACACCACGGCACTCTAGCCTGGGCAACAGAGTGAGACTCTGTCTCAGAAAAAAAAAAATTAAGTTATCAAAACTTTCAATTAAAGAAATTATATTTAAAAATATAAGTTTTTGCTAAGACATCATTGATTACGTGTTTTCAAATATGTTACATTTGTTTAACAAATGCCTCCCAAACTCATCATTTCCTAATTATTTTACATTTTACTATTATCCATGCTCTTGAGGTTATGTATATCTAATGCATCTGGATGGCAGAAATACTATAGAATGCTTTTGCTCTTTACATTTCTTCCCAACTCTGCACTGAGTGATATCACGTATGAAGCTTGAAATTGGCCAGGCTGGGAGTATTTACACCATGGAAAGAGGCAAATGCCTTTTCCGAGTCAATGAGATGTCACAAGTTTTTCTGAGGCTTGGATCAGAGGTAGGGCCTTTTCCTCTTGGGCGTGGACTTAAGAGAATGCAAAGTCCAGCACTTGCCCATGTTCGGAGAGATATGTGGTGAGAATGGAGCCAGCATGGCAAAAGGCAGGAGGGAACGATGGAGATAAACTTAGTCCCTGGCATTGCAATTTGTTCATCTCTGCAATATCGGATCCCACCCCAGCCCTAGACTTTTTCATTCAATGAGTCAATAAGTTCCTTTTATATTTAAGTCAGTTTGGGTTGAGTTTCTGTCATTTGTATTAAAATCAGCCTAAATGATACAGCAGAGTTTGTATCAGGTCCAGAGTCACACTCCTAGCCACCACAGAGGCTTCCCGGACAACAGTAACTTAGTCAGAGGGCTGGTGATCCTCCCGACCTCACTCTAGTCTGGTCTTGTATTATTTATAATTCTCTCTTTTACAAACATTACGTTTGCCTCATTTTATGAGCCTTATATCATTTTCCTTGTAAACTGGCATTCGTTCTTCCTAGTAAACACTTCTGTTAGAGTGACACAAGTTCTTCTCTAGGCTACCTAGCAGCTACCCTGCCCTGTTCTCCTCTTCCTTGATGAAAAACAATTGTATTCACGTGGTAAGATGAGTCATGGCTGTTCTAAGCTTATTATGGCGATCACTGCCCTTCACCGGGTATTTGCTTCCTAGCTTTCCTTACAGCTACATGTGGCCCTGGGACCTAGTTCTGGCTTCCGCTCTTAGCCCGGAAGGCACACGTATGCAATCGTTTTCATTTCTGTAATGACTCAACAAACATTTGCCTATGTACCATGTAGTGTGCTGGGCCCAGGGCCACAGGGATAAACAACAGTTCTGATCCCTGTCTTATCTTTCTTCATCATCATTGCTTTGTTTTGTTTTGTTTTTGGCCAATGTTTGAGAACCACGCAAGGTAGATATCAGTGGTTTTAAAAGGGAAACCCCAATTACATCCTCAAATTTTAATTTCGTTTATTCCTTCTTAGAGTACCTGGCCAAATTATCACATCCTGTTGATAGGTGGCGTAGGGGGTGAATGAGTTAGATTCAAAGTCTGTACCGAGTATGCATTGATAGAATTCTTTTATTTCTTTTTGAAACATATTCAATTTATGCTTCTTACATGTCAGTGTGAAATAAAGACTACTATGTATTTCAATTGATGGCATCTAATCTTTTTTTTTTTTTTTTGAGACAGAGTCTCGCTTTGTTGCCCAGGCTAGAGTGAGTGCCGTGGCATCAGCCTAGCTCACAGCAACCTCAAACTCCTGAGCTCAAGCAATCCTGCTGCCTCAGCCTCCCGAGTACCTGGGACTACAGGCATGCGCCACCATACCGAGCTAATTTTTTCTATATATATTATAGTTGGCCAATTAATTTCTTTCTATTCATAGTAGAGATGGGGTCTTGCTCTTGCTCAGGCTGCTTTTGAACTCCTGACCTTGAGCAACCCTCCCGGTTGCCCTCCCAGAGTGCTAGGATTACAGGCGTGAGCCACCGCGCCCGGCTGATGGCATCTAATCTTAATTCTTCAGATTTCTTTTTCTTTTATAGGGTGGAACCTCTTATGAATACTTTTTAATGGATCAAAATATAGTTATATATAGTTAATGTTCACAGTCCCCTAAAATTATTTTTTTCCTTCTTTTTTTCCCTCTCCACTACTCTGAAGGAACTAAAATTATTTTTTTCTCCACTGACCCTTAGCTCTATGCCTCTAGGCCTTAACTCTGTGCCTCCAGGCAAGACTGTGCACCTGGACAGCAGGCTCCATCATATGATTTCTGGGCATAGCCTCCTGGTGACTCATTGCTATTGTTACTTGGCCCTGAGACTGCATCAGAAGTTCAAGGACAAGTGGTTTGAAGAGAAGGAAAGAGTTTATTAAATTGCCAGCAAATGAGGAGGTTGGCAGAGTCCCATCTTAGAGTACCAATGTCCTGCCTCTGAGCAGAAGTACAGAGCTTTTAAAGGTTTCAGTTAATCTTATAATCCCATCTTTGGCTAAAACAGTCTGCATGGGCCGGGTGCACGGTGGCTCACATCTATAATCCTAGCACTTTGGAAGACCGAGGCGGGAGGATTGCTCAGGGTCAGGAGTTCGAAACCAGCCTGAGCAAGAGCAAGACCCGTCTCTACTATAAATAGAAAGAAATTAATTGGCCAACTAATATACATAGAAAAAATTAGCCGGGCATGGTGGTGCATGCCTGTAGTCCCAGCTACTCGGGAGGCTGAGGCAGCAGGATTGCTTGAGCCCAGGAGTTTGAGGTTGCTGTGAGCTAGGCTGACGCCATGGCACTCACTCTCGCCTGGGCAACAAAGCGAGACTGTCTCAAAAAAAACCAACAGTCTGCATGACCTCTGCCCGGACAATTCTCCTGAGTCATTTCCTGTGGCACAAAGAACAAAGGACACTCTCCTGCCCCTCCCAGCTGCTGGCCTGAGACGGGAATATAGGTTTTAGTTCTCAAAAAGGGTAAGGGAGTTTTGAAGAGACAGAAAACATTTTTACCCTTTTCCAGGCCGTTTTCTCTGTTACACTATGGCAAATTCCACACAGCCACAAGTAATCCCAAAACAAGGTCCAGGGATTACTGACAAAGGTTAGGTTTATTCCTTAAGACCACAATGGTAGAGCAGAAAGAATGTGGACTAGGAAGTCTAGCTTCAAATCCCAGTTTGACCATTTGCAAACACTTTGACTTAGAGCAAGCTGAGTCTCATCACTAAGCCTCCTTTCCTCATGTGTAAAGAGGGATCACGTTGCCTACCTCAGGGCCTCAGCGTTGTGAGGAGGAAATAAGATCATGCAAGTGAAGTGCCTAAGACCATGTCTGGCCCATAGAAGTCTTCAAAAATGGTGGTTGTTATTTACAGTGCTTTTTCCTCCCCAGCTAGACTGCAAGTTCTCTTAGGTCCAAGGTCTCAGGGATCCCACTTGCTGTTGTTTTCCCGGTAACTTGAATGGTGCCTGGCACATGGTAGATTTTTAACAAATATTTGGTGATTTATTATTATAATTATTATCATAAATGTCAGGTTGATGACTTACCAACTCCAGTGCCTTCTTCAAAGTATACCCTTGTCATCCTCTTAACTTTTTCAAATCAAGTTCAAGCACAACTCGTCCTATGCAACCATCCCTACATGTGCTAATTTGCAGTTATTCCTACATGTGTTAATTTGAGTTATCTCACTCAGGACCAAACAGAGATGTGCTGCATATAAAATATATGGCCTATACCATGTCTAATTGTTTCATATATGTGAGTCTTGTCTTCTTAAAATTCAATTCTATCAATGTTTCTTGATTGTTTACCAAGAGCTAGGCACTGTGCTGGGTTCTAGAAAGGAAACAGCTGCCTCAAGGAGTACCCAGTCTTTTAGTGCATACAGACGTTTAGTCAAATAATCACATCACAAGGTGATGTGAAAAACCATATGCATAGAGTGTCTAGGGAACAAAGATGTGAGAAAGTGATTATCTTCTCCAAGAAGGTCAGGGAAGCCCTCCCAGGAGATGCTATAAAAGAACATGATTTTAAAGGAAGGTCAGGAATTTTCCATCTGGTCGAGGTGGGAGAATATTCCAGGGAGAGTAAACAACATGTGCCCAAGGACATGAGATAGCAGGGTGTTATCCTGGGGAACCTAGAAGCAATTCAGTCCTCTTAGAGTATAATGGGAAGCTGTAAAATAATGCAGGGCCAGGAAATTGGGGAGTGGTACATCCGCAGACAGAGGCAGTAGCCGTATGTTGCAAAGTTTTGAATGTCATAATCAGTGTAAGGTGAGGGGGAGTCTGGAATGGGACAGTATGATAAACCTTAGAAATGCCTTGGATAGCAGGATAGAGCAGTGGTCCCCAACCTTTTTGGCACCAGGGAGGACTATTTTCATGGAAGACATTTTTTCTATGGACCAGGCAGTGGGGGGGGGGGGGAGGTTGGTTTGGGGATGATTCAAGCACATTACATTTATTATGCACTTTATTTCTATTATTATTACATTGTAATATATAATGAAATAATTATACAACTCACTGTGGCTTGGGGACCCCTGGGGTAGAGGATACATTAGGAGAAAAAGAGACTGAAATTCAGCAATAGTTCAGGAGGAAGGATCAATGCAGATGAGAAAGACTGAGGGCCTGACTGAGGCAGTGGTGGTAAGGCTGGAAGACAGATTGAATTGATTTTTAGGAGAGAAAATTCGTAATTGATAAGACTAGCTTAGTCATTGGATGTAGGACAGATAAAAAGACAAAACAGCACTCTTTTATTGGTTTGTGTCTCTTACCTGGTAAAGCATAAATAAAGCACATAAAATATGCCCAGAAACAGTTCTTTAATAAGCAAGTCTCCACAGCATTATCTGGTCTTGATTTAATCTTATTTACAATTTTAAAATTACTTTCTGTGAACCAGAACCTACTCAGCTTTAACCCAGTCTCTGGGTGTATTTCCAGTCTATAAGGATTCTCTTAATATTTCCAATTTATTTGCAAACAGAAAACCAAAGGTGACTTTGTTTTCCAACCACGTATTTATCCATTTAGACAGTTGTTCCCATAGTATTCAAAAGCAGTGTGACAATGATGTCGCATGACTAAGAACAAAGAAGGAAAGATGTCAAATCTCGCCCAAACACAAGCATGAGCCTTCTTTTCATTGCAGGTCACATAGAGTGACGGCACAATTTTTCTTAGTAGTCAAGGTCATCTTGACCTCATTCAACCTTTAACTGTGTATCATAAAAACAGGTTTTTCTTTTCTTGGAAAATGATTTCCAGGCTACAGAAAGAAATGTCAAATTCAGTCTGTCAGAGCTTTAAAATTATCAAGGAAGATGAACAACACAGTATAAACAAAATTACTTGTTTCTGTAAGCTAACTCTGTAATTTCAGGGATAAGACATTCTTCCATTGATATGATAGCTATCTTATATGTATTTTTATATGTTTGTAAGAATTGAAAAGAGAACTATCAGGGCTTCAAATAGATTTTGAAGAGATAATTTTAAATGATCAGGTCAGGCTTGGTGTCTCAGGCTTGTAATCTCAGCACTTTGAGAGGCTGAGGTGGGAGAATTACTTGAGGTTAGGAGTTTGAGACCAACCTGGGCAACATAGTGAGACCCCTGTCTCCACAAAAATAAAACCCCAATTTAAAAAAAAGTGCTCTCTCTGGGCAGTTCATTTGGACATATCTTCTAAAAAAATTTTTAAGTGATGAAAATTTCTGGAAGTATATCATATGTGTATGTGATATACATGATCTCTGGAGAAATTATTTAAGACAAAGTCAGCAAACTACAACCTGTTGGCCAAATCTGGCCCACCACCTGTTTTTGTACTGCCATGAGCTAAGAATAGTTTTTACATTTTTAAATGGTTGGAAAAAAATCAAAAGAAGAATAAAATTTTATGATTTGTGGAAATTATCTGAAAGTCAAATTTCAGTGTCCATAAATAAAGTTTTATTGGAACACAATTCACTCATCCATTATGTTCCAGCTGCATTCATGCTATGAAAGGAGAGCTGAGGGAGGGGGCAGAGGAGATGGGCGAAAACCTACCTAACTGGTACAATGTACACTATCTGGGTGACAGGCACACAGCCATGACTCAAGCATTGCAAAAGTGATCCATGTAACCAAAAAACATTTATACCCTCCTAATATTTTGAAATAAAAGAAAGAAAAAAAAAAGAAAACAGAGCTGAGTATTTATGACAGAGACCTTTTGGCCCACAAAGCCTAAGGTATTTACTACCTGGCTTTTCCCAGAGACAGTTTGCCGATTCTAGTTTTAGGAACTTTTTTTCTAAAGAAGCACAAGCCTTCAGTAAACCGAAGACTTCCTCATGAAGATATCCTGTGTCAGTGTTAGGTTATGTTTAAACTAAGAAGAAAATGCATGAATAAAGATCATAGAACTGCCGGATGGAATATTGATATTATAGAATAAAATAATAGACATGGCTTTGTTACATTTAGGATGTCTTTTTCCCCACCTTATGTCGGCATAGCAAAGATGTAAGATCTGCTTTAGTGTCATTCTTTTTTCTTTTATTTTTTAGGGTTGTTCTTTTTCCTTGAATCTTGATTAGCTTTTCATGACCTTGGGCTAGTTACATAACCTCTTGGAAGCCTCAGCTTTCCTACAAAAGCAGGGAAATAAAGATAGCAACCTCATAGAGTGATGGTAAATATTAAGTGAGTAAGTGGAGTGATTTTTTTTTTTTTTTTGAGACAGAGTTTCACTTTATTGCCCAGGCTAGAGTGAGTGCCATGGTGTCAGCCTAGCTCACAGCAACCTCAGACTCCTGGGCTCAAGCAATCCTGCTGCCTCAGCCTCCCAAGTAGCTGGGACTACAGGCATGTACCACCATGCCCGGCTAATTTTTTCTATATATATTTTAGTTGGCCAATTAATTTCTTTCTATTTATAGTAGAGAGAGGGTCTCGCTCTTGCTCAGGCTGGTCTCGAACTCCTGAGCTCTAAACGATCCGCCCACCTCGGCCTCCCAGAGAGCTAGGATTACAGGCTTGAGCCACCGCGCCCGGCCTTGGAGTGATTTTTTTAGAGGAATTATTTAGCTCAGTACCCGGTACACAGTGGGTGTGTAAAACATTTTATTACGATTATCACCATCATCATCCGAAAATGTCACTTTCATTTTCTGGTGTTCCACTCCTAAGTACTACCTGTAACTTCTGCTTTGACGAGGTGAGGGCTTGCTTGCGTAATTTTGGATAGCAACAGTTCCTTTCTCGGTTATTACTATCTGCAGAAAAACTGTCCCCAGGTACATGAATCCCACTGAGCACCTGACAGGGGAGTGGAAAAAGGGTGGCCTAGAAACAAAAACCACAGTGGTAAGCAGTGCTGGAAGGGTAGGCTGCTGCCAGACTGCAGCTTGTGAGCAGCACATTGGGATTTTTTCCATGTTAGACCTTACTCTACCTCTTTCTATGGAGAGTTCACGGTTTTGTGACAGGTTGTTGATGAAAGAAAGCTCTTCTAATTTATTAGTTAAGTCTTCTTTCAGAGTAGATGAAGCTTTTGTCATTTCATCCCATTTTATGTTAGGTTAACCCTGCCTTTTTTTTTTTTTTTTTTAAATTATTATTACTTGTTGTCTTAGCTGATGTTTCCTATGAGAAAAAGGCCTCGGAAAATCATGAGGGTGCGATTCTTGAAAACTTGGTGATTTCTTTCTCCCTGGGCTTGCTGTGGCCCGTCTCCTGCCTGAGTTTCCTCTGCCCTTAGAATCACGGTGACTCTGGATTACTGCAGGGGAACCAGAGCCCGGGGAACTCATGGTTCCTCAGCGATGATGCTACTTCTCTTTTCTTTCCTCAACTCTAAATAAATGCTGAGCAATTTCAGCAGGGTTGGTTTCTTCTGCTCACCTGGAGCGGTCTGGACTCAGTTGAGAAGAACTCTCTTTTCTTGGCTCTTACAAAACAAATCTCTACCTACAAACAACTAAAGGGGTAGAAAAAAAATCCCCCCAAGCCCAAAAACTCTTTCACACCCCGATCACCCCCAAAATTAATTAAAGAAAAATCAGAATACCAGAAGGCAGTAGACGTCTCCACAATACAGCTTGGAAACAGAATTTCTATAGGTCCACTGTGCTGTCTTTGTTTTTAATCACATAAAGGAGTTTGTGCAAATCTCACTTGTGTTCACTTCTTGCATTTTGTGTCTTGACATATTGTTTTGAGGAAAATGCCTCCGAATTTTATCCTTGCTGCTCAATTATGGTTGAATGGGAGCTGTGCATTGAGTCATTGAGCCACCCAAAAGAAGAACAAAATATTCCTTACATATTCTATTTGGACTCATGGTTAAGAAGACAAATACTGACACTCAGGCCTCAGCCTGGTGTGTAATGCACACAGGTAGGCCTGCCAGTGCAATGGGGTAGGGGGGGCATCCATTTACTGGTAGGAGTAACTCTCATCATCATATTCCAGCTCATCTTCTTCATCATCATTCAGCAGCCCATACTTAAATTTCCGGTAAACGGTGCCATCTTGGCCCATGTAGACGATGTCATCATCATCATCCTCATCGTAGTCCGGGTCCCTGTACTCGATCACCTGGTCCTCTTCAAAGCTGGTACTCTCTCGATAGCTGCTCTTATAGGAGTAAGACTTGTTGGGGTCAGTCAGCTTTTCATAGCCGGACTTTTCTGCTGGCTGGACTCTGCCCCGAGATTTCCTCCAGACAAGCACGGCCGCCCCAAGCAGGAGCACCAGCATGATGGAGGAGGTGATGAGCAGACCTGTCTTGGTGCGATCAGCTGCAGGACCAACCCCACTTGTTCGAAGGATACACTCGTCTGTTGGAAGAAGGGAGAGAAAAAGTAGGAGAGAAGAAATGCCATAGGGAAAATTGGTTTCTGCAGCAAAGAACTTCCCCTTTACTTTTCCAGTCTGAAATGACAGAATCACCGTATCCGACATTCTCAGAGGGCACACCGCTCTACAGACTGCAGCGTGCACCCCACGAGAGTCCTAGTCTATGTCTGATGAAACCAACAAATCCTTCTAGATAGAAGGTCAGCCTGAGGTCCAAAGAGTCCCCTTATTCCCATATCTCATGGGTCAGTCTCTAAGTGCCCGACCTTAGCAATTGATTCTTCTATTTTTCTCTCAAGAAAATATTTCATCTTGGGCCAAGGTTGCCTTTTTTTTTTTTTTTTTTTGAGACAGAGTCTCGCTTTGTTGTCCAGGCTAGAGTGAGTGCCATGGCGTCAGCCTAGCTCACAGCAACCTCAATCTCCTGAGCTCAAGCAATCCTGCTGCCTCAGCCTCCCGAGTAGCTGGGACAACAGGCATGCACCACCATGCCTAGCTAATTGTTTTTTTTCTTCATCAGGTTAGAGAAGAAACCGGCTAATTATATATATATATATTTAGCTGGCCAATTAATATCGTTCTATTTTTAGTAGAGACAGGGTCTCTCTCTTGCTCAGGCTGGTTTCGAACTCCTGACCTTGAGTGATTCGCCCACCTCGACTTCCCAGAGTGCTAGGATTACAGGCGTGAGCCACCGTGCCCGGCCTGGGCCAAGTTTTTAGTTATTGCTAAATGCTCTATTTTCTCTCCCAACTCTGATTTTTTTCTAAGATAAAGTCCTTTCCCCAGGCTGGTCCAACATGACTGTCCCACCGTTCAAGGGCAGGAGCAGAGAATTTTAAAAAACCACTGACTTTTATAACCATGTAGGGCCTTGGAAATTACTAGGGCAAATACATTGTTGGCAGTTGAGGAAACTCAAGCCCATGGAGAGGAAGTGAATTGTCACACTGTCAGAGACAAGACCTTGTTTGTGGAACAATCAGAATTCAGATCTAGGAATTCTAGCACCATGCTGCAGATTCGAGATACTAGGATAAAATGCTCTGACAACTGTTTTTCGGCTTCTTGAAGTTGTGTAGCCCCAGCCTAGCAAAAAATGAATAACTATCTTTAAATCCTAACAACTTGACTAACAACTTGAGCGGGCCGGGCGCGGTGGCTCACACCTATAGTCCTAGCAATCCGGGAGGCTGAGGCCAGAGGATTGCTTGAGCTCAGGAGTTTGAGATCATCCTGAGCAAGAGCAAGACCCCATCTCTACCATAAAATAGAAAGAAATTAGCCAAACAACTAAAAAAAAATAGAAAAAAATTAGCTGGGCACGGTGGCATGTTTCTACAGTCCCAGCTACCTGAGAGGCTGAGGCAGGAGGATCCCTTGAGCCCAGGAATTTGAGGTTGCTGTGAGCTAGGCTGATGCCATGGCACTCTAACCAGGGCAAGAGAGTGAGACTCTGTCTTGAAAAAAAACAAAAACAAAAAAACAACTCGAGTGACGGAGGATTTCCACTATCATAATCAAGGTTTCTAAAGTCAGGAGCTCTGGCTCCTGTCATCCATCAAACTCTGTTTTGATGCCTTGATTGGAAACATGGAATAATCAAAATGATGTCAGAGAAGGAAGGATTCAACCATAACTTTAGCAATAAGCTCATTTTTCTCACATTTTGCTCATTTTTCTTACTTTTCTCTCATTTTTTTCAGGTAGTATGATAATATGTATATTTGGTTATATATATATATATATATATATATATATATATATATATACACTTTTTTTTTTCCTCTAACCACTACATGTGAGTGTGAAAGAGAGTATGAAAGAACTAGAGAAAAAAAACTATCAGGCCATGTTGGATGCACAAGTTAAAATACACAGTAGGTTTTCTATAAATATTTGTTGAACCACTTGGATCCGCCTTGTTCAAAGGATACATATATGAGAGATTCTAGGTACATTCTGTATACTAGGTTAATAAATATAATACTGCTGCCAGGTGTAATGATTTTTGCTTATTAAATAATGACCAACTAGATCTGATCTTCATCGCCACTATTTCTTTCTTTCTCGTGTTTGCTCATGCTAGACAACTTTTCTATTGTATCATCACTTCCATTCTCATGGGATTTTACCCATCAGACTGAATTGCCTCTTCTAAAGTAACAGCACTATCATTATTGCATTCATCATTAGCAATATCAGCACAGAATTTTTCCCTGGAGGAGATACTAGAGCACTGGAGGGATTGATAAGCAATCTGTGAGTGGTACTTTGAGATAAATACTGTCTGGAGCTATAGAATCAATAAAAGACCTTTTGGATGTCTCAGTTACTAGGGTGCCATATGCAATTACTCCTTACTTACTATTCTCCATATTAGGTCTGCAGAGTCAGGGTCAGCCTTTGGGACCTGGTTTCCTTGCACAGTATCTCAGTAAAGGAAGATCAGGTAATCAAAAGTGTTTAGATTTTTGCAGAGTCACCCCAGTTGGCTCTTTAGGAGTCACAGAGGGACAAGGAAAGCTAACTAGTTCTTAGTTGATACAGGCTTTCAGAAACTCTGCATCCCACATGAACACACTTCTGGTTTCGTTTAAAGGCATTGGTGCAGTGAGGGTTATTATCCTCAGCTGACACAGCATGGATATTAAGACAATCAGACCCTGAGGGTGGTTGTGTATGAAGAGCTGGGAAAACCACCTGCTGATGTGGTGAGAAAATGAAAGAAGGTGGTTTAGTATGTGGAAAGATGGTGCTTAGAACCTAATTGGAAAGGCTGATCAAAAATGGAAAAGAAATGGCTGGTAGCAGTTATGGGTCTGGGATTTTCTTTACTTACAAATGGACAGATTCCCATAAATATGACATCTCTTTTTGTCAGGCAATGGTATGTCTGGACCCCAAGGAAATGATCTGTTTCTGACCTAGAGAGTACATTTTTAGGATATATGTTTTATTTTCAGAAGGAATCACTCCATTCAGGATCTATTTAAGTTTCTGGCTGATGAGAACCAAGTACCTACATGGATGGGGTTGGATATGGAAGTCAATTGTGGGACTGGGACTTGGTATAAGGGGTTTCATTTCTTTTTATCCTTCAATAGAAGCTTCTTTCTAAAATGCTGTAAGTCTCTACTGGGAGGCCTAGATTTGAGCTGAGTTCCATAAAATGACTCTTCAACAGAATCAAGATAATATTGGCATCTGCTTCCTTGATGGTTGATTCTTTTCCTTTTATTTACAGGAAGAAAGGATGGAAAAAAAAGAACAAAATAAATTTATAAAGATAAAAATCTAGCTCTGCTTGAGCTCTGATGTTGGAGGCAACAGAGGATCGAATTCCTAAATGAGCCTTTTGATATTGGTGTGAACGTGAGCATGCTAATCAAACCCGTGGAGCCTCAGTCTCCTCATCTGTAAAACGGGATTGATAATATCCACTTGTGAAGTGAGATAGTGGACGTGAAGGCTCAAGCACAGGAGGCCCACAGCAGGCACTCAGTGAAAGGTAGCTGTATTGATATTCCTGAACTTTCCATCCTCCTCTCCCTCTGCTCCCATCAGCTTCCTGAGGACACGCCCTTCCTTTGCAGGCTGCCCCTGCTCTCCCCTCACCCGTGGTGTCCTGGCAGTCGCAGCACTCCTGGGCGTGGGTGGGATCCGAGGTGTTGCAACAGCGGAGGCAGCGGCTCTCATCGATGAGCAGCAGCAGGTTGGCGGGGCAGACGGTGCAGTTCTTGGCGCCAGGTCCCTTGCAGTTCATGCAGCTCTCGTGGCATTTTTCGCAGTTAAATTTCTCTCCCTGTTAAGAACAATCAGGAAGTTCGTTTTGAGTGCAGAGGGTTTAACAAGGCACTGCAGTTCCCAGATGGGCGTACTATCTTGTCTCCGTAAGGAGGGAGGCATGTGGTGGACAGCAGAAAAATGGTGTGTTCTGAGTCCACTTGAACTGTGCTGAGTGAAAGACAGAACCAGCTGTCTGCGATTGGATCGAACCAACCCTGACCTCTGAGATCTGCTGGTACCCATAGCGGGAGAACAGGCTTCTAGAATAGTTTGGGTTACAAACTGACAGCTCATGTGCTCAAGGACAGCTCAGGTGAAGGACTAGTTTTGTCTGGCCCATATTATGTTGAATTTCATTGACAGTTTAACGTATTGACTGCCATGTGAGTTGTATTTAACTCATGCTAGTTTTGAGCCTGGGGCCTCGTGAAGCAAAACCCTGCAGTTGGTTCATGAAAATCTTACTTGTTGATGTTCCCACTGTTACAATTAATACTGCCAATTTAATTCTAAAAACGTGGGGCTGGGCACGGTGGCTCCTAGCACTCTGGGAGGCCGAGGGGGAGGATTGCTTGAGCTCAGGAGTACGAGACCAGCTTGAGTAAGAGTGAGACCCTGTCTCTATCAAAAATAGAAAAATTAGCTGGGCATGGTGGCACATGCCTGTAGTCCCAGCTACTCGGGAGGCTGAGGCAGAAGGATTGCTTGAGCCCAGGAGTTTGAGGTTGCTGTGAGCTAGGCTGATGCCACGGCACTCTACTCAGGGCAACAGAGTGAGACTCTGTCTCAAAAAAAGAAAAAAAGTGGATTGTGTTGCATATAACTCATGCGCAGAAAACAATAAAAAATGACAAATTAGAAATAATCATTTTGTTTTAATAAAACACCATGGCCCCAGGGAAAAATTTCTTTTTTCTAGTGTGGTAGTCAATGTGTTAATACATTTTGCATTCATTTCCCACACTTCAAAAGTGGGATATTTCACATGTAAATCAGTTCTTAATTTCTCTTTCATAACCAGAAGACCTGTCAACACTGGATTCGTCACTCCCACATGGCAACGTCATAGAGCAGAGTGACAGCAGCCCCACACCCTCTTTTTTGCCCTCCTATGTGATGTGGTCCTCAGCACTTGATGTTACATCATCAACACGTAGGTGATCAATTTCCCCTTTTCTTCAAACTTGAGGTATGGTTTTCTTTGACCCAGCGATCTTCTCTCAGTCCATGTGAGTTACCTGCTTGGCTTCTGTGGTTAGTACTAGATTCCTGTAGCCCAGTCCCAGAGCAAGTTGTGACTTTGTATCTAAAGCAGTTAAATCTCATTGGGACAAGAGTCAAGGGAGGAGAAGAAAGTGGCTTCCTCCTGACAAGTCGCTCCTTGACTGGTGCTGGAAGTGTGGGTTAGGGAAGAGACTTTCCTGTTTTATTTCTCTCACTTTGGAAGTATGGCATAATAGAAAATGACAAGGAATGGAATCGCCTTTGCTGAGCACCTTGGTGTGCTTCAGGTGCTGTTAAAGTGCTTTCTCAGTTGTTACTGTCTCATCCAATCCTGCATCTCCGCTGTTATTTCATCCACTCCCCCAGGTTCAATCCCAGCTTTGTTACTACTCAGGTGATCTGTTTTTTTCCCACTGAGACATAAAGAAATAATCATATGATCTTTGGCAAATTATTTAACCTCTTGGAGCCTCAGTATCTTCAAACTATAATGAGAACTGTTGTCAGAATTTAAAGAGAACTCATATGAGACTATGCTGGTTTGTGTTAATTTCATCATGCAGAGATTTATTTTTTAAAGTTTGAAAATACAATCGAGAAATTAGCAGACTCAGAAAATCCGTGGCTTCTACGCAAGCTAATGAATCTTCCTTTCTTTTTTTTCTGTCACCCAGGCTGGAGTGCAGTGAACTGATCATAGCTCACTGCAACTTTGAACTCCTGGGCTTAAGTGATCCTCCTGCCTCAGCCTCCCAAGTAGCTGGGACTACAGGTGCACACACCTAGGCCTGGCTAATTTTTAAATTTTTTGTAGAGATGGGGTGTCTCACTATGTTGCCCAGGCTGGTCTCAAATTTCTAGCCTCCAGCAACCCTCCCACCTTAGCCTCCCAAAGTGCCGAGATTACAGTTGTGAGCCACCATGCCTGGCCTAAATCCTTCTTCACACACTGTGAAGGGATAGAGGAAATGAAAGATCACCATCAGCTGTGTGGTTTCTACATTACTCACGTTCCGTTTAGACGCAGAGGGATAAGACAGTCTATTTCTGACATAATATTCCTATGTAGACTGAAACTTCTATAGTTGTGAACAACAAATGTAGGGCCTCCTCATTATGGCTTCCTCAGTACCTAACTTTTCCATTATTTATTTTAGATCTGCTCAGTCCCTTTGATTAAAGTTAAGGCTACAGTGTATAGTGCCATTATTCCATGATGCAAAGGGAGAAGATTTTAAAATATTAAGCCTAAAATATAGTGAGTGTAAGAATTTCAGGACTTCCTGACTGCCCAGAACAACAGGCAGGAACTGAGCTCAAGTTTCTTTCTAGAGAGGGTGAAAGGCCTGCTCCCCCGCAGCTCTCAGTACCTCTCCCACTCTGTATTTCCCTGGGACACAGTCCGAGTCACAGATTCCTCCCATGAGGTGATAACTCCACACACAGGACAAGCAACTCAGTGGGCCTTTTCCTGAAAGAGAAAAAAATGATTCTAAGTTATGAGACTGACCTTCGATTTCAACCTCTGTCTAGATTCTGGAACACTTAGGAGCAAAGAATATGTCGAGTAAATTGAAGCAGAAGGGTGAATTGATTGAGGATATGGAAAGAAAGAAGTCTATGAGACAAAGTGAAGACCTAGAAATTATCCAATTAGTCCAATCCATATAGACTCTCAGTCTGGAAATTGAGAATTTGGAGATGACAGATCTTTATTACGGCAAGAGAGAAGATTTTCAGAGAACGAGAAATCATTTACAAAGTTTATAAAACCTTTGTTTATCATTCTGATTATTGTGGTTTTTATTTTATTTTATTTGAGACAGAGTCCTGCTTTGTTGCCCGGGCTAGAGTGCCGTGGCATCAGCCTAGCTCATAGCAACCTGAAACTCATGGGCTAAAGCTATTCTTTTGTCTCAGTCTCCCAAGTACCTGGGACTACAGGTGCTTGCCACCACGCCCGGCTAATTTTTTCTATGTTTAGTAGAAACAGGGTCTCGCTCTTGCTCAGGCTGGTCTTGAACTCCTGAATTCAAGCAATCCTCCCACCTCGGCCTCCCAGAGTGCTAGGGTTACAGGTGTGAGCCACCTTGCCTTGTTCTGATTATTGTTTAACTAGTGTGAAGGATAATACCAGCTGATTTGGAGGGTTCCAATACTCAGTTGGTGAATAAATCATAAATCCACAATCTCTAATTGAGAAATAGCACTAGACTTGGAAGTTAAAATGCCAGGGCTCAAAGGACTTGGCAGATCATTTTGTCCAGTGGTTCTTAATGTTGGGATGATGGTGTTAACAGGTTCCTTTGAAATTCTCTTGAAGCTATAAGTTGTCTTCTCAGAAACTTGACATCCTATTTATTATTTTTTAAATAAATGAAAACTAAGACCCAGATATGCGATGTTACTCATCCAAGCTTACATAGGTAACGGTTGAATCAAAATTCAAATTCAGATTTGCTGACTCACATAACCTAGTGCTCTTTCTACCGCTCTATCTACCTTAACACATGAACCACCAAATAGAGGCGTCTACAGTCTCTGTTTCCTGTGGAGGCAATATTCCTTTCTCCTAATCCAGATACCCAAAGAATGACTGACCCAAACGTTTCTTTCCATGTAGGTATCAACAGACAGATTCCAGAAAGAGTTTGGAGACAGGAGACCTGAACTCTAGTTCGTTCTGTTCCTTTTTTGTTTTTTCTTTTTCTTTTTTAATTTACATTATTACTTTTTTCTTTTATTTCTTTTTTTTTTTTCCTGTAGATCTTGGTTCTGAATCTAGTTCATTCTGTTAGGAAGGGTCTGGCATTTTTTTGCTGAGAATTTTAAAGGAGGAGCATAAGAGAAATGGGCATAAAAATGTGCCTGGTATTGTGAGTTGGAACTTGACGTAGGTCTTCTGAGCAGAACCATGCTGGAAAGGGTGGTTGGTTGAACTTGAAACAAAAGCATAGGCCCTATCCTTTACATTCACAATGTAGTTAAATTGACTTCTCATGGCTGATCTGTGAGCTCAATCATTTATAATATTGTTTCAGTGGAAAAGTAAATTCTGAACTCTGAACAACACCTTAGAGAATAAACTTTTATTACACAACTGCTTCTTAGGTTGGGGGGCTACCTGTAGTGATATAAATTCAAACTCACTTTATTTTTATCTTAGCTCTAGCTTCATACAGAATTTCCTATATGTTCTGGAACATAATTGTGGTCTCTGATGAAAGAATCAATATTCTCCTACTCGCTTTTTTCCCCTTTCCAGCCTACATTTTTCTAAAATACAGCTTAAATGTCTTCCTACAATGTTCAAAATACAAGAAGTTTTTCTTTCTTTTTTTTTTTTTTACCTGAAAGTCACTATGCAAACTGAAGAAGTTTTGATTTTTTAATGAAGAGAAATTAAGTGTAGACACACGATCTCATTTATATGTGCAATCTAAAACAACTGAACTCATAGAAGTAGAGAGTACGATGGTGGTTACCTGGGGCTGGGAGAATGGGGAGTTGTTGGTCAAAGGGTACGAAGTTTCAGTTGGATAGGAGGAATAAGTTTTTGAGATCAATTGCATTGCACAGTAACTATAGTTAATGTGTTGTATATTTCAAAATAGCTAAGACAGTAAATTTCAAATGTAAATATTTGAGGTGATGGACATATTAATTAGCTTGATTTAATCATTCTACATTATATACATATAACGTCACTTTGTACCCCATAAATATATACAATTATAATTTGCCATTTTATAATTAAATAAAATAAATTAAGGGTAGAAAAAAATAAAAAGTAGTAACAAAGTTATATCACAAAATTCATACCTTAGGGTTGGTTACATTTCTAGAAGACCAGCAACAATTTGCCTGAGGCCCGGATCCTGGGCAATACCTAAAGCCACTACCTGTCAGCTTTGGGTGACAGATTAATGACACTATGTACATCTCCTACCTTGATTTATTACAAAACCTACACACTTAGGGTACCCAGAATCTTCTGCAAAAGGCAGTTTATTAATTTCCAGAATGCTTTCTCTCGTTTGAAAGTTGAACACACCCCAGCCTGCTCCACCCTCAGTGCTTTTAACTATTTTTCTTTTTTCTTTTTCTTTTCTTTCCTTTTTTTTTTTTTGAGACAGAGTCTCGCTTTGTTGCCCAGGCTAGAGTGAGTGCCGTGGCGTCAGCCTAGCTCACAGCAACCCCAAACTCCTAGGCTCAAGGAATCCTGCTGCCTCCCAAGTAGCTGGGACCACAGGCATGTGCCACCATGCCCGGCTAATTTTTTCTATATATTTTTAGTTGGCCAATTAATTTCTTTCTATTTTTAGTAGAGACGGGTTCTCGCTCTTGCTCAGGCTGGTTTCGAACTCCTGAGCTCGAGCAATCCGCCCGCCTCGGCCTCCCAGAGTGCTAGGATTACAGGGGTGAGCCACCGCGCCCGGCCTAACTATTTTTCTTTTTAACATCCTAAAATTATTGGGCAGTCAAAAATGAATAAAATACAATTTAGTTGCTAAATTCTCATTGAGGTTGCTAAACTTTTTCTGATTCTTCCATGCATCCTCATTGCTTACTATGATAGCTACTGTTTTAAGGACATTAGCTTATTCATCCTTTTCTTCTACCCAGTTTATATCCCAAGAGAAAACCTGTTCCCACATTTTGCAATCTATGTGTTGCAAAGCCAGAAGACCAAGATTCACTAGCCAGCAAAAGACACGTGTAGTATGGTGAAGAAAGGACAGCAGGGGAGGTGGAAATGAACACCAAAGACAGGAAACTGCACCTGGGCAAGTTGCCAGGCTTAAGTGGAATACAGGAGGATTCTTGTTCCCATGGGTATCAAAATAAAAAATACAGAAGGAGGCATAAAAACTCAGGACATCTTCATGATTTGCCAACTACTCCCGGTCGTCCCTTGAATACAATCTCAGGGCTACTGTGTGGATGAAATTTCAAGACTGGGAATGTTCAAAACCATCATTCTTGATTCACCCAGGGAATCTCAAATCTAGTTAAAGAAATATGTAGTTTTTCAAACTGTTCTTACAACATCATTAATCACTTCTCCAATCCCCACAAATATCTTTCTTTTTTTCCTCTTTGAAACAGAGTCTCTGCTGCCTCAGGTAGAATGCAGCAACATCAGCCTAGCTCACCGCAACCTCAAACTCCAGGGCTCAAGGGATCCTCCTGCTTCAGCCTCCCTAGTAGCTGGGACTACAGGTGCACGCCACCATGCCCGGCTAACTTTTCTATTGTTAGTAGAGACAGGGTCTCTTGCTCAGGCTGGTCTCAAACTCCTGAGCTCAAGCGATCCTCCTGCCTCGGCCTCCCAGAGTGCTAGGATTATGGGCGTGAGCCACAGTGCCCATCCTCCACAAAACATCTTAAAAAGCTGATGTTGTCTTGTTTTGATTGGCTGGTGTTAGGGGTCATTAACTTATCTAATGATGATTGCCTGGTCTTAATTTCAACCAAGTGCCCCACTGCTAGCCCACTGCATAAGATGAGTGCATTGGAATTAGAGGGCCTGATTTAGCAAATCAGAATACAGTATTTTATCTGGCAACCTTAGTTGGAATAAAGGTCCAGCATCGGTGGTATCAGAGATACCTTTAACTTAAGAAAAAAACCTTCTAGATCGGGGCGCGGTGGCTCATGCCTATAATCCTAGCACTCTGAGAGGCCGAGGAAGGCAGATTGCTCGAGGTCAGGAGTTCGAAACCAGCCTGAGCAAGAGCGAGACGCCGTCTCTACCATAAATAGAAAGAAATTAATTGGCCAACTGATATATATAGAAAAAATTAGCCAGACTAAGTTGGACTAGCCACATTTGAAGTACTCAATAGCCACGTGTGACTAGTGGCTACTGGATTGAGTGGCACACTTACAATCTGGAGCAGTGGTTTCAAATGTTATTATGGCAGTGGCCACCTTCCTCACATGAATCTCAGACTGAACCCCACTATGTAAACCACCCAGGCAGAGCTGCTCGGAAGGGAGCAGAGGAGCAATCTTAGAGTGCTGACCAATGCACTCACTTTGCCTCTCCCTGCCATTTCCAACAGCCCTACAGGCAACTCCGTGAAAACTCTACCCCACAGTGTTTCCCAGCCTTCGCCCATCCACACCCCACTCCACCCTGTGAAAGAGTCTTCCAAACAAACTGCATTAAGTAATCAGTAATATGTGTCCTCTTTTTCTCATTCCATAGATACATATGGTTGCCACTCAAAATGTCTAATCAGAATTAGATAACAATTGAGAAAACATTGAAATGAGGGTGGGGTGGGAATAGCAAAAGTTGATACTGTCATTGGCCATATGGTGGAAAATACTGGCTTTCTATAAGGTTTTTTTTTTGAGACAGAGTCTCGCTTTGTTGCCCAGGCTAGAGTGAGTGCCTTGGCGTCAGCCTCACTCACAGCAACCTCAAACTCCTGGGCTCAAGCAATCCTGCTGCCTCAGCCTCCCGAGTAGCTGGGACTACAGACATGTGCCACCATGCCCGGCTAATTTTTTATGTATATATTTTTAGTTCATCAGTTAATTTCTTTGTATTTTTAGTAGAGAGGGGAGTCTCGCTCAGGCTGGTTTCGAACTCTTGACCTTGAGTGATCCTCTCACCTCGGCCTCCCAGAGTGCTAGGATTACAAGTGTGAGCCACCACACCCGGCCAGCAACTATTAACAAGTTAAACAAACCTGGGCTGCAAGGACCTTGACTATTTTGTTCATAGTTGTATGGACACATTGTCTAGACTTGTAGTCCCCAACCCCTGGGCTGTGGACTGGTACCAGTCCGTGGCCTATTAGGAACTGGGCCACACAGCAGGAGGTGAGTGGCGGGCTATCGAGTGAAGATTCATCTGTTTTTACAGCCTCTCCCCATCACTCATATCACCACCTGAGCTCTGCCTCCTGCCAGATCAGTAGCAACATTAGATTCTCATAGGAGCACGAACCCTACTGTAAACTGCACATGCCGGGGATCTAGGTTGCACAGTCCTTATGAGAATCTAATGCCCGATGATCTGAGGTGGAGCTGAGGCGGTGATGATAGTGCTGGGGAGCAGCTGCAAATACAGATTATCATTAGCAGAGAGGTTAACAATGTAATTATAGTAGAAATAAAGTGCACAATAAATGTAATGTGATTGAATCATCCCAAAACCATCCACTCCACCCTAGTCCATGGAAATATTGTCTTCCATGAAACCGGCCCCTGGTGCCAAAAAGGTTGAGGACCATTGGTCTAGGCCATAAATAAGTGGATTAATGAACACAAAGAATTCTGAGGGAACACAGAATGGAGGGGTGAGGGGTGGCTTTCTGGAGGAAATGCTCACTCCAATGGACCAGAAAGAGCAGGCTGGAGAATGCATCCTGGAGAGAGGGAGAGAGGGCAGGTTGGCTCCGGTTCCCCGTAACCAATCATGCCTGGATTAGAAAGTGAGGTGGTGTGAGACGAGGCTGACTCTGAGGAGAGTTCTGTGATGAAGAGCCTCATGTGCAAAGATGCTAAGTTAAGATTCTACCCTAAAAACACAGAAAGTTGTTTTTAAGTGAGGAGTGCCATTGTGGTATTTGTTGTGTAAAAAGAGCAATCCGAGAGCATATGGCGGACTGAGAATCTAACATGCTGCTGCTGATCTGACAGGAGGCAGAGCTCAGGTGGTTGTGTGAGTGATGGGGAGCGGCTGTAAATACAGGCGAATCTTCACTGGCTAGCCCGCTGCTTGTCTCCTGGTGGAGCATAGGTGGCTAATACTGGAGGTAGGAAGGCCAATTGGGTAACTGGTGATTAATTCAGGCAACACATGTAAGAGTCTGAAGTAAGGTAGTGACATTAGAAGACCAAGAGGGGGGAGATGGAATTAGGAGATAATTAAGGGGGGATTTGGCAGGACTTGGGGACAATTAAACTGGGGATTGAGACAGAGGGAGAAGAAGAGGGCAATGCCCACGTCACTGTCTGAGGCAACAGGTGCCGCCACATCGGGGATTTCTGGTTCTTTTGCCTTAAATTCAGGTGTCTTTTATGAATAATCAAAAGCAGCAAAAGCCAACACTATCAGGTCAGTGTTTTCAAACCAGAAAAAGAGATGAAAAAGAGAGGTTTGACCCTACTCAGTTTCAAGACTGTATTATTAAAGGCTTAACTGAAACTGATACTGATTTGGAAGCAGTAGCTAAATTTCTTGTTGTTTCTGGAGCAAAACTTGATTACCGTCAATACGCAGAAACGCTCTTTGACATTCTGGTGGCTGGTGGAAAGCTGGCCCCAGGTGGCAGGTACATTGGCAGATGACATGATGCGTACAGATAGATGTCTGTGTGTTTGAAGCACAGGAAGACCTACAGACCATGCGAGCAATTGCTCAGGTTTTTAGCAAGTTAATCAGGCGCTACCAAATACCTGGAGAAAGATTTTGAAGATGAAGTAAAAACATTGCTGCTGTTCTTAAAGGGTTTTTCAGAGTTGGAGAGGAGCAAGCTAGCTATGTTGACTGGTTTTCTTCTGGCTACTGGAATACTTAGTACATCCATCCTCAATAGCCTTTATAATGAAGGGGTTTCAGTAGCTATAAGATAAGTAAAATCTTACAGCTATAGGTTTTTGCTGTAAAGCTCTTTAAATCATGGATAAACAAAAACGATATCAAGGCAGTAGCTGCCAGACTTCGGAAAGTCAGCATGGATAACAGACTGATAGAACTCTTGCCTGCCAATAAGCAAAGCGTTGAACACTTTGCAAAGTATTTTACTGCAGCAGGCTTGAAAGAGCTTTCAGAGTATGTTAGGAATCAGCAAACCATAGAAGCTTGGAAGGGGCTCCAGAAGAAACTTCAAGAACAGGTGTCCCCTGGTGATCCATTTAAGCATATAATTTTATATGTCAAGGAGGAGTTGAAAAAAAACATCCCAGAACTGGTTGTCACTAGAATAGTTTGGTCAAGTGTAATGAGCACCATGGGATGGAGCAAAGAGAGGAGCTTCTAGGAGAGCAAGCCATCAAGCACTTGAAGCAATGCAGCACTCTACTTGCTGCCTTTACCACTCAAGGTCAGTCTGAGCTGACATTGTTATTGAAGATGTGGGAGTGTTGCTATGACAACATTCATTTCATGAAAGCCTTCCAGAAAATAGTGGTGTCTTTTAATAAAGCTGAAGTCCTGAGTGAAGAGCCTATTCTGAAGTGGTATAATGATGCACATGTTACAAAGGGAAAAAATGTCTTTCTTGAGCAAATGAAAAAGTTTGTAGAGTGGCTCATAAATGTTGAAGAAGTATTTGAGTCTGAAGGTGAAGAAGGTGACCGAATTTTGAAACTATCCTCTCAGTAAAGCAAACAGGAGCTGTAGACAAGATGTCATGTCTCATGTGTCCTGGGTCTTACATCTTCCTGCCTCCCTATATCAAGCATGATATAAGGGCTTTCATGGCAAATTTTATTTTAACTATTGCTATGGTTACTGGAAATGTTGGGTTTAGTTTCTAAAACCATGTTTTAAGTAGCTACGGGAGCTATAGATTTGAATCTAACGTTGCATTAGTCTTTCTAGTTATCTTCTACCTCCTGTATTTTCTACTGTAATTATGTAATTTAAGGCCTTCCACAATGAACAACTGTTCACTTTATTCCCTGGGTTTTTTATAAACTGTTTTCAAGATATGATTTTATTAAAAATAATTTGTTATGAAAAGTCTGTTTGCAAATTAAACTGTAAAAGTTTCCAAAGTCTCAAAAGGCAATGCTTTGTGTGATAATTTGCTATGCCCAGAGCCCTACTCATCAATGAAAATCTCATATACAAGAATTGAATGCATTAACATGAATCTTGAGTATTTAGACCATTGCATGTTAACATTTCTATTTATTTATTTATTTGCATTTTTAACCCCAGATGTCGTTAAGCTCATTTGTTTGCTATGGTTTTCATTCTTAGTGAAGCCATGGGGAACAAACTTAAAAAGTTGGAGAAATCAAATGTGGCAGAGGTGGTGGGAAGAACATTGAGCTTTTTCCCATGGAGAAACTTCTGTATTCAATTTGTGTCTTTTTTTAATACAACCATTTTCAAATGTGCCTTAGAAAAGTCTTACCATTTAAAATATTTTATGTTCAGAATACACTTAGATTGATAGGAAAGGACTCATAAAGAAATTGGAGTAGGTCAGGCGTGGTGGCTCACGCCTGCAATCCTAGTGCTCTGGGAGGCTGAGGCGGGAGGATTGCTTGAGCTCAGGAGTTTGAGCAAGAGCGAGACCCTGTCTCTACTAAAATTAGAAAGAAATTAGCTGGGTAACTAAAAATAGAAAAAATTAGCCAGGCATGGTGGCGTATTGCCGTAGTCCCAGCTACCCTGGGGGCTGAGGCAAGAGGATCACTTGAGCCCAGGAGTTGCTTGAGTTAGGCTGACACCACAGCACTCTAGCCCAGGCAACAGAGTGAGACTCTGCCTCAAAAAAAAAAAAAAAAAAAAAAAAAGAAAGAAAGAAAGAAAGAAAGAAATTGAAGTAAAGGAAATGATAGATGTATAAAGCCAGTAAAAATTATTGAAAGTGTTAAGAGTCAGTCAGCATGTTCTAATTTGGAATCTAGCTATAACTTAGATTTCCTATTGGCTTAGGGAATTTGTAAAGAATGAAGTGGAATGATAATTACATATTCCTACTTGGTCATACTAGACTGGCTTCATTCTCTTAAAATACTCAAGCATCTGGCTATTAATATATACCCTAGTTGCCATTTGTTAATTGCCATGGGCCAAATATTTCTTCTATACAATTGATCCATTCATTTTAATGGCTGCCTTTCAATTTTCGTCTTCCTTTTCTTGCTAC
Organism: Mirza zaza; assembly: GCA_008750895.1. Taxonomy (NCBI): domain Eukaryota; kingdom Metazoa; phylum Chordata; class Mammalia; order Primates; family Cheirogaleidae; genus Mirza; species Mirza zaza. Next base: position 54,776 of record VSMD01075835.1, read on the forward strand.
TACCCATCTATGTATATAGACGGAGGAAAAAAATGAGTCACATTTTTTGATGGAAAGACTTTGTGTTAAAATTTAACATTTTGAAGGTTTTTTTAATTAGTGAGAGAAACTAGCCTGGAATAATGCTGCCAGAAACTGAGTGGAAATTGTCCCTTTTGTAGGTGCCATCCTTATGAGCCAAGAATTTGGTGTTTAAAAGTTCATCTTCAGGGAATAATATGTAATATAATTTGAAATAAAGGTATAGTAACTTTTAAAAGAGCATTATAACTGATAACATTGTGAACAGGGTGAATTTATTAAATGAATAACTTTGATAAAGTTTTCATGCACAGGCAAAATGTATTCATTACATTTCTATATAGTGATCTGCTTTTAATTTGTAGTCCTCAAAAGACCTTTTTTTTTTTTTTTTTTAAATAAAGTCCTTCCTTATAAAAAAAAAAAAAAAGATAGGGACACTGGAAAGTGCGGTTTGGGTATGGGGCCAGGTGTTTGAGGTGTCTGTTGAGCGTCCAGTTAGAGACGTTCAGTCAGCAGTTGGATGTGTGGAACAGGAGCTCAGGAAAACCATCTGGGAAAGAGAAAGTTGACTCAGAGGCACCAAGACATAGGTGATAATGGAGGTCACCCACACCCCTGAGAGTGGCTAGACAGCAAGGGTGGGGAGAGACCCGATTTCTCATCTTATTTTCCCTAGTACTTGGCATTTTTATGTAGTCAACCTACTACCTCAGTATGAATTATTTTGGAAGAAAAAGGAAACAAGATTAAAAGTGGGCTCAAACAAGTAGGTCTTTGCTTGTTTCATCCACAAGTCTTAAGTGTATCCCCCTCCAAAAATGTCTTAAATATAACTTCCTCTAGGTGTTTGGATTAGCAGAATGAGGCTGGGCTATAATTTAGGGCATAATCCTCTTCTTCTTCTTCTTTTTTTTTGAGACAGGGTCTTGCTCTGTTGCCTGGGCTGGAGTGCAGTGGTGTCATCATAGCTCACTGCAGCCTCAAACTCCTGGGTGTTCCTCCTGCCTGAGCCGCCTGGGTAGCTGGGACTACAGGTGCGCCACCATGCCAGGCTAATTTTTCTATTTTTTGTAGACTCAGGGTCTTGCTATGTTTCCCAGGCTGGTCTCGAGAACTCCTGGCCTCAAGTAATCCTCCTGCCTCGGCCTCCCAGAGTGCTAGGATTACAGGCAGGAGCCACCTCACCTGGCCATCATCCTCTTCTAAGAAACTGATTTTCCATTAGTAGCATATATAAACATTAAAAAAAATCATACATAAATTCAGGTTCTGATATAACCCCACTCACTCCAAACATGCTGAAATGGTAGAATAAATATAAGCAGAGAGAAAAAAAGAGATAAGTGGGCTCAAAAATAAGAGGAAATCTCTTTGGACCAGAAAAGGGATAAAAATGTAAAATGGGAGTCAGGTTCTAGCCACCCACCTGCTCTGTTCTAGGACTAGAAGTAAGCAATGGTGGCTGTGAGTCACCTTTTCTACCATGATGGGAACTAAGAGTGTTTCATATGAGACCAGGGCCAAAATCCTGGCTTACACCTTGAAACAGGAGTCAGGCTGGGACGCTACCTTCACAGGCATCACCTCCTGACTAGGGACCCCTGAGCTGGTGACTGAATTGCTGATGGATCTGTGTTGCCATAGATACCACCTCCTGGGACACTGGAACATTTTGTTTCTGGACTGAGTTGCAGGTTGCAGGTGTAGAGTTAATTGAAAAACTTCTAGACTGTGAGAAGTAAGGATAAAGGAAGAGAGAGGGAGTAAAGAACCAGAAACAAAATCTCCCATTCACAATGAGCTTAAGACCAATATTCCAAACTATATAAATAAAATGAATGCTAAAAAAGATGGCAAAACAATCAACAATTAGGACATAAATTTACTTCAGATAATATTAATAGCATAGAAAATTTGACAAAGTCTTTAAATTAGGATGCTCACAAATAAATGAAAATATCCATAAAAATACTAAATTATGAAACACAAACATGAAAATATGAAATAAAAATAGATGGATTATAAAGAAACAATTACAAATCCTAAAAATAAAAAATGTAGTCACTTACAAACAAAAGGAACAGATGGGCTGAACTTTAAACACAGTCAGAGGAAAAATTAGGGAAATGGGATAGAGTGCTGAAAAATTAATCTAACATAGAGAGTCAAAGAGGTACAAATATAAAAGAGTAGGTATGAGGCACGGAGGACAGATCAAGAAACTCTAGATCACATTGAATAGGAATTCCAAAAAAGGAGATTAGAGGAAAGAGGGAGAGGCAATATTTGAAGATTTAATAGCTGAACATTTTCCAATTTGCAAAAAGGCATTTAAGATTTCTTTGTTTCCTATACATTCATTCACTCATGCAACAAACAATGAGTACTTATATGTTACATTCTGGACTGAGAATAAGGGATACAAATTGAATGTAGTATAATCTTTTCCCTTGCTCAAGGGGTGCACAGTTGGGGAGAGAGGTGGACTTCTTTAATCAAAATGTAATGTAAGCTGGGTTTACAGGCTCATGCCTGTAATCCTAGCACTCTGGGAGGCCGAGCCAGGCTGATTGCTTGAGGTCAGGAGTTCAAAACCAGCCTGAGCAAGAGCAAGACCCCGTCTCTACTATAAATAGAAAGAAATTAATTGGCCAACTAATATATATCAAAAAAATTAGCCGGGCATGGTGGCGCATGCCTGTAGTCCCAGCTACTTGGGAGGCTGAGGCAGCAGGATTGCTTGAGCCCATGAGATTGAGGTTGCTGTGAGCTAGGCTGATGCCATGGCACTCACTCTAGCCTGGTCAACAAAGTGAGACTCTGTCTCAAAAAAAAAAAAGAGAAAAAGCTCTGTGATAAAATAGTGGATTAAAGAATCAAGAAGGAGAAATAACACTCCTGGGAAGACTGAAAAAAAGCTTCACAGAGAAGATGACATTCAAGCTGGGTCTTTAAGGTGAGAGTTCCCTAGAGTGTCATTCTTCAGGAAGAAGAAACAAAAGTCAGGGTATATTTGATGGCTGCCAAGTGGCTCTGGATAGTTCTAGGTGGTTCTAGGTTCTAGAATACATGGAAAGAAAGTCTTTTAAGATGAAAGTTAAAGGGACTGACTGAGGAAAGATTTTAATCACCTTTTGAATATGGAAAACATTTACTGAAAGTTTGCTAAGGGCAATAAGTAAATGCATAGAATGAAGAGATATACCATATTCATAAATGGGATGCTTCAGGATCATAAAGATGGAGTCTCCTCCAAAATAAATTCAATACAATGCTAATCAATATCCAAAGGAATCTTTAAAAATGAAACTTGACCGATTATAAAATTTGTATAAAAGAAGGACTAAAAATAGCCATGATAATTTTGAAAAGAATAGGAATGCATCCTACCAGCTATTTATGTTTTTCTAGTAAGTTTTAACAATTAAAACATTATAAGAGTATTTCTGTCTTAAATGTTGAGAAGAATTCATTGTGATCAACTTTTATGGCAAGATTTGGAATAAAATGAGTGAATTTGCATTTTAAGACAATCACTTTGGCATTAGGGTAAGAGGTAACATGAGAGAGTAGGGGACCAGAGTTGGGGTGACCTGCTGGCTACTTCAAAAGATGTGATAATAAATTCTGAGAACGGAAAATGAGGATAATGAGAATGGAGAAAGGTCTAATTAGAAAAATACTTAGGAAAGAGGATCAATGGGCCTTGAAGTTTAGCTTTGTTGGAGGTAGGTGGGTTGAGCAGGAGGAGAAGGAAAGAGACGAATCAAGGGTAACTGTAAGGTGTCGTCCTGGGCCCAGGGCTGGATGGTGGGCCCCTCACCATTGATTTTAAGGCTCCCTGGGACAGACAACTAGGTATCTAGAAAATAGCAAGGGAGCTTGGGAGAGTTGAGGCAGAAATTTTAAGGAGTTGTTGAAGTAATAAAAATAAATGAATTTCCCCAGGCAGATCCAACAGGTGGAGAAGGGAAATGGAGCAGGTGCATGAGACTTCCTCCAGGAGACAATGCCTGTGTTGGTTCTCGAAGGATGGGGGTCTCACGGGGCGGCAGGGTGTAGCAGGAGCAGCCCCGGTCAGAGGGCAGAGGCAGAAGCTAAGAGCGAACAGAGGGTCCCGATGCTGGAGAGGGCTGGGATGGGGCTGGGAAGTGACAGGAACCACCAAAGGGGGTGAGAAGGGAGGAAGCGCAAAGCAGAGAACCATTTCATGTTTCCATTCGCACGTGTGTAACAACAGATGGCCCCTCACCTTTGCACTTGTCACAGGTCGGGTGGCATCTCTCACAGGTCTGCGTGCTCTGCTCAGCATAGTAGTGATGGGGGCAGGTGCGATGACACTCTCCCTTGGAGCGGAGCAGAAAGAAAAACGTATCGCAAGACAGGCAGTCTGTGGGCTGCGGGCCTTGGCATGTCTTGCAGCTCTTGTCGCACCTCTCACACCGGCTGGTGGCGTTGTCTGCGTAATATCTGAAATGGAGCGGGGAAGCAAAGATGGAATGCTAAGCTTTGCTCCTAAACTGAGTGTGTGATAAAAACATGCTTAGTCAGACAGGGTTCATTTCCAAGCTGGGGACTTTAGCCTTTTTATCCATTAGATTAATTACTAATGGTGCTAATGAATCTAATGATTCTCAGTTTTCTGTAAATTGGGTATTATAATCCCTCCTCTGTTATTTGTGAAAACTAAATTGGACAACACATGTGAAAAGACCTAGTATTGATCTCACATAGTAGCACCTCGATAATTGTTAGTTACTACTTCCTTTTTCTTCTGTACCCTTCTGCAAATTCAATCTTTGTGTCAAATGGGATCAGGGAATGGAAGACATTTTAAACGTACCATTGAGTGGTTCTTATTAATATAATTTCTCAATTTAAAAAAAAATGTTGAAATAGGAGGTGACATGAGTGATGTTGGCCTTTACAAAATATGTTTAACTTTGAAAAGATTTTTGGAGGTTAAATATGATAACAATAATCACCATTTATTAAATTTTTACTAATATGGCTTGTGGTACCCCAGGGACTTCCAAAACATTATTTCACCTTACTGAACTTGCAAATGAGACACTAGAGCATGGTAGTTAGGAGGCTTGACCTCTGAAAGAAAATCGTGTGGTTTCAAATCTCAGCCGTACCACTTATGAACTGTGTGACCTTGGGCCAGTCACTCAACATCTCTGTGCCTCAGCTTCCTCAACTGTAATATGGAGCTAAGGGTAGTGCCTAAAATTAAACATGCGGTTACTGAGAAAGTAATGAGGACAGTGCCTGGCATATTTTAAACAATTAATGTATATTAGTGATAATTATAAATTTTATGATTGATCCTCATAGCTAGCCTTATGATTTAGATATTATTGTCCTTATTTTACAGAAGCAGAAACTGAGGCTGAGAAAATTTGAACAACTTGCTTAAGGTCAAACAGCTAATGGAATGGGACAGTGTGATCTGAACTTATCTGTTAAACACCACTATTACAAAATGGTGCATCGGTTAAAGGTAAATATAGATCATGCACATAAGATAGAAAAGGATAAAGAAAATATCAATAAGTATGAAATTCTAAAGGTCATTTTGAGTCCTGCCTGTATCTCTGGACATCAGTGCACTGGAGCTGTCCTAGAAACCTAAAGGTTCATTCTTGGTTTCTCTGGTGCAAAACTACTGCGCTTTATTGTAGTCCAGTTCAGCTCCACGAACTTGTTGAAAACTACCACATGCCCAACTAATGCTGAGCCTGCCTCTATTGAGCCACCTATATACACTTGTACCTCAGTGGCCCCACCATGGCAAATTAAGCCCTGCTTGGTTTTCTGCAGTTAGGTGAAGAGCAACTGCTATGATATGTTAATCTGTAAGATTTTGAGGTATTTGAGAGATAAGGTGAGGAAAAGAGAACAACAACAACAAAAAGCACTGATCATGAACTGAATAGTTAGCAAAGACCACATAGAACTAAAAAAAAAAAAAAAATAAAGAAAAACAGAGAAAAGTGAAAATCTATATAGAACAGAGAGAATACACAGGATTGGAGTCATGAGATTGGATTTTTCATCCTACCTCCACTATGTGTAAGTAGCTATGTGACTTTGGGAATGTCACTTAGCCTCTCTGAGCCTCAGTTTCCTCATCTCTAAAATGGAGAGATTAATATCAGCCTCATGAGACTGTTGTAGAATGCAATCATAATGTAAAGATACATTGTGAGGGCCGGGCGCGGTGGCTCACGCCTGTAATCCTAGCTCTCTGGGAGGCCGAGGTGGGTGGAATGCTCAAGGTCAGGAGTTTGAAACCAGCCTGAGCAAGAGCGAGACCCCCGTCTCTACTATAAATAGAAAGAAATTAATTGGCCAACTAATATATATAGAAAAAATTAGCCGGGCATGGTGGTGCATGCCTGTAGTCCCAGCTACTTGGGAGGCTGAGGCAGGAGGATTGCTTGAGCCCAGGAGTTTGAGGTTGCCATGAGCTAGGCCGACGCCACGGCACTCACTCTAGCCTGGGCAACAAAGTGAGACTCTATCTCAAAAAAGAAAAAAAAAACAAAAGATAAATTGTGAGGGAAATTCTTTGTAACTCTAAAGCAGCATACAAAAGATTTTTTAAAATTATTGTTATTACAGGTAATTATAAATACGAAAAGCATCAATAGGAACCTTGGGAAAGAAAGCTTATTAATTCCAAGTAGGCTTTAAAAATTGTCAAGAAGCAATGCTAACAGAAAGACAATGAAAAATGTTCTGGATCAGAGGAAGAGAAGAGCATGACACTGCTGCTTACTTTGATGACTCTTTTGCATGAGGGGACTGTGATACCTTTTGAGCACCACATCCTTAAAGAGGATCTTGTGTATAAGTACAAACAATAACTTGGGGTTTGAAGAACCTTCTCTGAGGTTGAGCATCAAAATAATTATGTGTGTTGGGACAGCGTGCAGAGAATCACACACTTGCTTTTCCAAGGCAAAAGCATACAAGGCTTGTGCAATGCATGTGGAACACTGATTTTACAAAAGAAATAATTCTCCACTTATATATCATTAAAACTCCATTTCTTCCCCATTAGAGAGATGGATGACAACCTATGTGTCTCCACAGCCTCTTAGGGGCAACTTCACACACTGTGGAATGATTATGTTTTGAATTCCATCGCCTGCATTCTATTTAGACCACAGGATTATCCCCTTTTTTTTGTGCTTGCTGGTATTTGACAACTCGATTTGAAGATGATGGGATCCAGATCATTGCAGACACTTATTAGGGTGAAGCTGAAGGGCTAAGCCAGCTGTCACCATCCCCACTCTTGTCTGGCAGAGCTTTTCGTTATTCATTGACATGGCTGGTGTTTTCCAAGAGCTGCTAATGTGTGTGGCTCTGTACTGAGTGTTATAGTAGCATATGTGAAAAGTGAGAGGTATTTCTCCTCCAGAAGTTTATAATTTTCTTGGGAGGAGACATATAAGAATAAGAATAGTGGCCAGGCGTGGTGGCTCACACCTGTAATCCAGCTCTCTGGGAGGCCGAGGTGGGTGGATCGCTCAAGGTTAGGAGTTCGAAACCAGCCTGAGCAAGAGCGAGACCCCGTCTCTACTAAAAATAGAAAGAAATTAATTGGCCAACTAAAAATACATAGAAAAAATTAGCCGGGCATGGTGGCACATGCCTGTAGTCCCAGCTACTCGGGAGGCTGAGGCAGGAGGATCACTTGAGCCCAGGAGTTTGAGGTTGCTGTGAGCTAGGCTGATGCCATGGCACTCACTCTAGCCTGGGCAACAAAGCGAGACTCTGTCTCAAAAAAAAAAAAAAAAAAAAAGAATACGAATAGGCTCCTAAAGATCAAAGTCTTTGTCTTACTCATCTTATTCATATATACAAGGCACTTGCCATTAAATGTATTAAATAAATGAGTGAATGAATAGATGAGTTAAATCAAGGTGGAAGGCAATATATAGCACTAAAATGAATGAAACAACATAGAAGACCTTGTCTCTACCAGGAAAAAAAAAAAAAAGGAAGAAAAAAAATTAGCCAAGCTTCCTGGTGAGCACCTGTAGTTCCAGCTACTCGGAAGGTTGAGGCAGGAGGATCACTTGAGCCCAGGTGTTCGAGGTTGCAGTGAGCTATGATGACACCACTGTACTCTGACCTTGGCCACAGAGCAAGATCCTGTCTCTAAAATAAATAGAATTTTAAAACATATAATAAAATAAAATGAATGAAACAAGCAGTAATTGCAATAGGACTGAAGAGACATGTCAATTTTGGCAAAAGCTTAGGGAAAGTCTAAGGTTATAGCTCTTTGATTCAGGTCTGGAATCTCTGGAAGCTCTCCGTGGTCTAGGTTACTGACCAGGAAGGAGAGGTACACAACAGGCTTACAATCAACCTTTCTCTTTATTGGGGATGCCCAGGGGGAAAAAAGAGATGACCCAGTTAAATCCTCTTCCAAATATGCTGGTAACCAGACCTTCTAATAGACACTCTAATAGTTCTTCCTAGCAGAAAAATAATAGAGTCCTTATCTGCAAAATGCTTTTAGGATACATCAAGTGTGTCTAGATTGTTTATGACAATAAACTCTGTAATTTGTGGATATATGGGGACATGACAGGTTGGAGAATTGACAGATATAAATGGAGATGTTCACTGAAGTTGTTCCCTCTGTAAATCAACGTTCCACATGCATGGTTCTCCTCATACACACTCAGTGAGACCTGAAATGTTAAATCTGAATCAGAACAAATCCTAAAGCCAAAGAAAAAGAACCTAAGTATTCTTAGCCTTAGTTTCCTCATCTGCAAAATGGGTTGCTGTTAGGAGTGGCTGTGGAACTTGAAGGGGGAGCATGTGCCGAGGGCTTTACCCGTCTCTGCACTGGAGCAGGCACTCTTTTCCCAGCTGAAGCCAGCCCGGTCGGCAGGAGCCGCACTGCCTGCTGTGTCTCCCTTCACACGTCCTGCAAGAGCTGTGGCAGGGGCCACAGCGGTGGCTGTCCTCGTCGGCGTAGTAGCCCTCTGGGCAGTCCTCCACGCAGGTCGTGTCTGTCACGGGAGGAAAAGAGTCTGTCTGGACATCAGGCATGACACAGGTCTTCCAAACCCCCGCTATGTTCTCCCCACTTTGTACCACGGCAGGATGGGGGGGGGTGCAGGAGGAAGGGGACAACGTCCCCTTGGGCCGATGGATATACCTGGGAACTAAGATGAAAGTCCTAAGGCCATCAGGAGTTCAAAGGAAACAGAAGTCAGGGCAGACTCGCCGTGGCGGGTAGAACAGAAACTACAGTCCGGGCCGTTGTCCAGCCAATGGAGCTGGTTCACTAGAATGAAGCCCACTCCCCTAAAGGAAAAACACCTCCCTCTGTAGTATTTGCCTATAGCTGCTCTAACAAATTACCACCAACTTGGTGGCTTGAAACAACACACATTTATTATTTTACCGTTCTGGAGGTCGGAAGTCCAAAATGGATCCACAAGGCTCTGTTCTTTCTAGAGGCTCCAGGCGACAATCTGTCTCCTGGCCTTTTCCACCTGCATTCCTTAGCTCGTGCCCCCCCTACCCCCACCCCTTAATCTTCAAAGGCAGCAGCACAGCATCTTCTCTCTCTGTCCCTCTGCTGTTGGTCACGTCACCTTCTACTACTACTGCTGCTCCCCTTGCCACTCTCTTATCAGTCCCCTAGTGATTAATTACACTGGGACCACCTGCATAATCCATGATGCTCTCCCCCTGCCAAGATCCTTAATTAAAGCACAACTACAAAGTCCCTTTTACTATGTAAGGTAATATATTTGTAGGATCTAGGAATTAGGATAGGACATCTCCAGGGGGAGCCTTTATTCAGTCTACCACAACCTCCAAAAAATTATCTAGTTTGTAATTAGCCTGACCCTGGTGCTGTGGTGGGGTGGGCAGGGTGGGGAGAATGTGAGAAGACCAGGCCTGAGCAAATCCCGTGCCCAGCCCTTGGGGAACTACAGCTCTGCGTCGTGTCACACGCCAGCGCTGAAGTCTCACTTCTAGCCTAACTTGCATGCCCAGTGTAAGGGAAGCCCACTTTGCAGTGACAAGATGTCTTCCTCTCTCTATGAAGGCATCTGAGGTGACCACTGGTGGCACGCTAGATTGGAGATAATTAGGAAAAAAAGTCCTGGTGTTGGGGGGAAGGTGGGGAGGTGGAGTGGGAAAGGGGTGGGGGTGGGATTATATCGATGTGGTTGGAGGAAAGGTTTTCATGAAGGAACAATTGCTGGGAAGGAGAGTCACTGAGATGTGTGTACCAGGAGTGAAGACGGATGGATGGAGAAGATGGGTATCCTTGAGTGTTTTCTATGGTGGTGTGATCAGGAGTGACATGAGGGCAGTTCTATGGTGGTGTGATCAGGAGTGGTATGAAGGCAGTTCTATGGTGGCGTGATCAGGAGTGGTATGAGGGCAGTTCTATGGTGGCGTGATCAGGAGTGGTATGAGGGCAGTTCTATGGTGGCGTGATCAGGAGTGGTATGATGGTAGGCATCCCTGTGTCTCAGCAGGGGACTGGTGTCCTTGCTCAACAAGAGGAGGAAAAACTTGCTGCGCATTTCTACTTAGAGTGTCTGCCATCCCAAGTCTATTCTACTGGCCAGAGAGAAAAGTGCTAATGTTCCTGGTCTTCACCATGTCCATCTCTTTCTTTTCTCTCCTACAGCTTTATCTTTCAGTTTAGTTGAGTTTCGTTTCGTTTTCTTTCTCCCACGCTTGTTTCCAGCCCTAATCATGGTATTCCTCAGAACCTGAGGGTATCACCTCATACAAGCAAGAACCTTCAGTTCTGATCTTCGGGAGGTGGCCAACCTTGTGGCACATGGCCAACATGTGCCACATGTTGTTCAAGAAGATTAATTCATCAACAGGGCTGGGCGTGGTGGCTCACGCCTGTAATCCTAGCACTCTGGGAGGCCGAGGTGAGCAGATCACTCAAGATCAGGAGTTCAAACCAGCCTGAGCAACAGCGAGACCCCATCTCTACTAAAAAATAGAAAGAAATTAATTGGCCAACTAAAAATACATAGAAAAAAATTAGCCAGGCATGGTGGCACATGCCTGTAGTCCCAGCTTCTTGGGAGGCTGAGGCAGGAGGATCACTTGAGCCCAGGAGTTTGAGGTTGCTGTGAGCTAGGCTGACGCTGCAGCACTCACTCTAGCCTGGGCAACAAAGTGAGACTCTGTCTCAAAAAAAAAAAAAGAAAGAAATGGGGTCAAAGATTAGCAGTGGGTGAAGCAGGCACAGGGCCTATGTGTGCTCTTCTTCATACCATTCTCACACTTGTGTCTTTTCTGTAGGCTTAAAAATTTCCCAAACACAAAGCAAAAATTAAAAAGAAAAAAGCCCGTATCTACGAGACACTAGGCCCTGTGCAAGGCGGTTTCCCCGAGGGCGGGAAATACACAGCCCTCCTCACAGAGGCAACTCACTGAGAAGAAGGGTCTTCCTCTGGCAAGTGCGACACTGGTCCTTGGCAGGCCCCGTGCAGCGGAAGCACTCAGAGTGGCAGCGCTTGCAGGCATGAGCCTTTTCATCCCAGTACTCGGAGCGGGCGCAGGCCCCCTTAGCCACGCAGTCCCCGTGGCCATTCAGCCTCAGGCCTTCCTGACAGGCTGTGCAGGTCCCAGCCGACGAGCAGGTGGAGCAGAACTCGGGGCAATCTGTGGGAGTGGTGGGGGAGCAAACAGAGGGTGAGACAGGGAGGGCCAGGGCGCCCCTAGAAAGGGCGTTCACGTTCCTTCCACATTTCTCCCAGAGATTTCTATCCGAGGGTGTGGGGCCATGAGTTGGGGGACAGCCCTTGGGCTCTGGGGTCGAACATTCTTGTTGCCAAATGAGAGAAAAATGGCTGTTTATTTTCTCTGTAATACCCAGAAAGTGCCTTCTGCAGCAGCCACCTCAGAAATATCAGAAAGGCTCACTATGATCCCCAAACTGCAACAAGATAAGAACAAGCAATGCAGCAGCAGCACGGTTCCACGTGCTGGAAAGTGGCTTTCCAGCCGTCACAGTGCCTGTTGCTATGGTCCTCCACTCACCTCCAGAATGCCCTGGGCTTCTTGCTAATACTGCAACTGTTGCAATGTATTATAGTTGCCCATTGACAGACAAGGCCAATTTTGTATTTATTTTTGAATGCACAGTGCCAATGAGAGGGCCTGGCATATCATAGGCACTCACTAAATATTTTTGTTTAGACAAATAAAATAACAATTCACTCCCACCTCTGGGTTTTAGCAGTCGCCATTCTCTCTGCCTAGAATTCTCTTCTCCCAGACATATACGTGGTCTGCTTCCTCCCTCTCTCAGCAATATCTCTTGGGACATCTCTCAAGTTTCAACTCCATCTTGCCCATCTTCCTGTTTCCCTTCCCTGCGTTACTTTTTCTCTTGACTTAACAACTGCAGCGTCTGACTTCCCCGAAAGAATGTGAGCTCCACAAAGGCAGGATTCTGCCTGTATCACTCCCCGATCTTGCCCAGGCCTGGAGGAGCAGGCGGCACATAGCCGATTCCCAGCAGGCATTCGCTGGAGGAATAGGTGCGTTGTGTTACTGCTGTTCCTATCACCATCTCATTTTCACTAGACCAGGAAATCGAGGCCGGTAATGCTAAGTCACATAGCTGGAAAAGGGTAGGATCAAGATTTGAACCAGGACCTTGATAAGCACTCTTGCTGGTTCTGCCCCAGTGCCTTGGGAAGGGGTGGGATTTTTAGAGGTCTCTGTATTATCAATTAGGGGACAATTTGGGATGATCAGAATGGATCCAAAGGCCTCGTGTTTCTTAGAGGAGATCCAGCTCAGAGAGTGCTCCGTTCCAGTCACCTCTCCACGCCTGCCCAAATCTTCACTTTTAGTCAGGTCCTTTGTATCTTCTCTCTGGAAATTTCGGTTGTCATTTTGTTTCTTCCTGTACCAGCTTCCCCGAGCCTCCCTTTGGAGCAGTGGAAAGTGCCATGCATTGTAGGGACAGACCTCAGGTGGGTTTCTTGCTCTGCCCTTACTGGCTGGGTCACGCTGAGCAAATGCTTAATTTCTCCACACATCACTTTCTTCCTCAGAAAAATAGAGAAGACGGCCTCTTACCTCAGTGGCTCTCAACCCTCACTAAGCACCAGAGTTACAGGGAGTACGGGTGGGGTGGGTGGGCAGGGGAGATTTAACAAGTTGGTCAGAGGTGGGCACAGACATCCGTATTTTTTAAGAGCTGCTCAGGTGATTCTAATGGACAACCAGGGACCTTTCTCAAAGAGGTAAGTAAATCAGATAAAACGCACTTTGAGACCCATAAAGCTCTCTGTGTCGTAAATTACTTCGATTACTGAACAGCCGAGAAAGGCCAGAAGAGGAGCCTCCGTGCCTGCCCTAGGACAGCAGGATCAAGATGGCGCCGAGGGCCTTGGCTGCGTCTTCAATGTCTCCTTGCAGCCGCCCCGGGTTCCATAGCTGCCTCACGTGCTGACTCCCGCCTCCTCTGCAGGCAGGCACAGCCGCCCACCTTGACGTCCGTGCTCTGTCACAAGCGGGCAGGTGGGACACCGACACTAAATAGTGCTCTATATAAAGCACAAGAAGTGGCATATCCAGATCCCAAGGCTGAGCAGAAAGCCTCCAGGAGGGAGGCTCGTCCTCCTCTTCTACCAAAACCACCCCCCTGTGTCCTAGGGTGTGGGTGGCCCAAGGCTTCTCCATGAAAGACCACCCTCAGGTTCTCGCGGCTGTTAGGGGGACTGCCCTGGGCCTCCATCTCACGCCTGCTGGGTGGAAACGCAGGGGCTGCCTCATTGCCATGAATCTTGGGGCTCTGGCAAAGCCCCCTCCCTCAGAACTCTTTGTTCATTTGCTTGAGAATACTTCTAGTCATGGACAATTTATTTCATTTTCTGTTCTCTGATAAATAATAAGAGGCAAACAATTTACACCCAGTTAAAATACAAGGAGGCGTGGATAACAGCAGAGCCTTTCTCGAACGTGTCGTGACTGAAGTGCCTAGTGGGAGATGGACTGGGGGCCTCCGAGCAGGAGATGATGATGAGGAGGAAGGAGCAGAGCTTTGGGGCAGGGGGGCAGACAATGGAGGGAGACAGGGCAGACAATGGAGGGAGACAGAGGAGACCGAGCAAGTCCTCCTTGGCACAGTTTGCTTGCGCTATAAACTTATAATGGCTTGACATTTTAAGAAAAATCTCCCACATGGGGTGACTTTTGAAGGCTCATCATCTCTGTTGTAAATCTTCACATGAGAATTCTTTTTTATTTTTTGTAGAGACAGAGCTTAGCTCTGTTGTCCAGGCTGGTCTCGAACTCCTGGCCTTAAGTAGTCCTCCAGCCTCAGCTTCCCAAAGTGCTGAGATTACAGGTGTGAGCCACAGCATCAACCTGAGAATTCCTTTTGACCAGTAGTTCTTAGCCACTGGTGTGAGGATGGTCTGAAACTGTCCTCACAGGGTTAAAAAGAATTATTTGCCAGGCTCTGGATAGAAACATAGTTATAATAATTTTTTTCCACCTTCTCTACCAGTTATAATCAAGCACTTATCAGACTGAATTTTGGCCCAGTACCTCATAGATGCTTACTAACCGAAAGTCACGTAGCACTAAATACTGACCTTTGCAACCCCATTGTTCCTATAGATAGGATCTCTGATGTTAGAATTGTAAGGATTTTGTTTAATAATTGCTTAAGACATTTTTCAGATCCTGAATTCCAACGAGTTTGCAGATGCCCCAGGAGAACCAAATCAGCATGAGCATATAGTCACTTCACCTCCCCACCCTGTGATTTCCCCCAATCAATGATCCCCATGCCTTGGCCCCCTGCTCATCCTGACCCCTTAAAATTCCTAGTCCCAAACTCCTCTGGGAGGCAGATTTGAGATGTCTCCCTGTCTCCTTGCTTGGCTGCCTTATGATTAACTCTATTTCTCTGCCGCAGCTCGGTATATCAATGTATTGGCTTCCTATACATCATCAGGCAAGGAACCTGGTATGGTTACAGGTCCACATGATTTCTTACTAATAAAGGTTGCATGATCAAAGCTTATGAGTGATTTATTTAAAAAATTAATTAGAACCAATCTAAAACACGCTTCCTTGAGTGGGAGGGTAAAATGTGAGATGACAGCCGTGAGGCTGGAGCTGTGAAAACCCCAAAGCCTGTTTTGTCTGGGCAGAAACCCATCTCATTAGGCTCCCTGGGATGCCATGCCCGGCCACATATCCCGAAAGTCTTTACCTCTGCAATCGTTAGTCTGTTTTTCATAATAAGTTCCTGCTGGACACTCGTTCAAGCACAGCCCGTTGTAGAGGACCAAGGAATCACTAGCACAGAGCTGACAGTCATCAGCTTTGGGGCCACGGCACTTCAGACAGTCTTCATGACAGCGGAGACAGTGGCGTGAGTCCTCATAGAAGCGTTGGGGACAGGACTGCTGGCATATGTCGTTGTGCAGGAAGAACTCAGGCAGGCACTCTAGGGGCAGGAGGAAGCAGCAAGTTATCCCCAGGGGTATAGGAGAAAGGAATTCACTGCTTTTGCAGCGGGCTAGCATGGCCTTCACCACTTCGGTTCGTTTGACCTGAGGGTACACTTGCCTCATCCCCACGCTGCCAGGCCATAGCCTCGATGTCTAACAAGCCCTGCCTTGAGAGGAGATGGCCACACATGGTGGCCTGATTAGATGGTCCCGGATTTATGTGCTGAAATGGCCTGCCCTTTGGAGGTGGAAAAAATTCCAGTGCTGTGGCAGACAGGGATGGTTGAGATTCTGGAGGAATTCTTAGGAAAACCCAGAGAGCATTAATAGTTTTTAAAATTGGATCGAGCACCTCCCACCCTATTCAATATAGAAAGCAGTCTAGAAATTGTTGGCTTAGTTGATTTTTTATTGATTGATAGGGTAGAATAATGAATAAATGGCTAATCAGTGTGAAGAATACATTGAGTTTATTTTGTGTTTGTTTTCCTGTTTGGGGGAAATCCTGGAAAACACTTAGATCACACCAGGAGAACACCTCGGATAGGATGATACCAGTTAGATGTGTCTGTCTTATTTCAGAGGGAAAGGTGGACAGCTTTTCCTGGGAGATAATTCCAGGGCTGGGGAAGGGGGAACTGGTCATAGCCAGAGTGCTAATCTCAGTCTTATAGTTGTCTGAGCTTTTCTTTCTTATTCTTTATTGTAATTTTCTAGCTACTTCTTTGTTTTATTGTTTAATATCTGTAAGATTTGGTGCTCAGAAACACGGGAACCCTGGGCTCTTATCTGTATCTCTAGAACCTAGGAGGATAGTGCTTGGCACACCTGTGTGTGTATGTGTGTGTGTGTAAGAAATCATGCAAAAGGGAGCTCTTGTTTGTCTTAGCTTGCAGAATCCATGATGAGAAGGACGGATCTCACCCTCGATTTCCTCAATGACAGTAAGGGGAAGAGAGAAATTTCAGTAAAAGGAGAGAGACTGGTACCCACAGTTCTCTTGGGACGCCCCACCCCGGGATAGCTGGCCTCCAGCCAGGGTGGCTCAGCAGAGCCCCGCCCTCCCTTGGGATGCTGCCTCGTACCTTTGCATGTTTTCTCGTGGATGCACTCCTGGCACATCTCTGGGCAAGGCTGGCACACGCCCTCCACAGCCACGTGCCTCTCGGAACAGGTTTCCTGGCACACTCCCTGCTGCAGGACAAGGTCTCCTTCACAGGAGTGGCAGTTGGTGGCATTTCCTTCGCATGTTCTACAAGAAGAGCTGCATCGTTCACATGTACCGTCTTCTACATAGAAGCCGCTGCAGAAGGAAGAGACAGCACAACTGGAGAAGCTGACCTGCTAGATAAACCATCCATACCTGAGGGTGAAGGAATTAGAACCAAAAACAAAAGGGCTGCTGCTACTGCCAACCAAAAGGAATCCTCAGGATTTCCCTGAGGAAGCCCAGTGAAAAGGAATGTCTAGAAAAACAGAATGAAAAGGATAGGCATTATCCTTGTGAGTGTGACCTGTTTGAAAACAACTGTCATGAATTTGTACATAGTTTAGTCATCTTCTCTTTTCCATGTGACTCCCTGATTTTAGTTATTTTCTCTTTCTTTTTGTTAGAGCTTCAGAGTACAGAATACTTTTTGATTAATAAATTTTTAAAACACTTAATAAATTAAAAATTATTTTCAAAAACCTCAAAAGGGTTAATGCCCTATGAGATTGGAACCACTTTTGCTTTTGGATGCTGTCCACCAAGCTCTGATGGCTTCTTTCAAACACACACGTAGGAGCGTTTGCACACAGCAGTAAACGCACTTTGAGTACCGGTCTGTTTGTGTGATTGACTTTCTTCCCAGTGGAGTCTGATGTCTGCATATAGAGTATTTCTCAGTGATTAGACTGTCCCATTACAGAAATCACTCGCTGTGTGAACACAGTAAATATGAAATCCCAATGCTCCCAAATATATTTGGGAGATGAAGAAGTATAGATACTGTTTCTTTGAAGGGAAAAGGTGAAAGGAAGAGCTGGAACTTGCAGAAGCAGGAAAATCATAAACCAGCTAAGAGAAAATGGACTTCTGGTGTCACAGGTAAAATTGATGTCCAGTTGTTTCTGTAATAACACTTCTGTTAGTCAGTGATTGCCATAGTAGTGCTGTGTAACAAACCACCCCAACCCAAAACTCAGTGGCTTGAAACACAGTGACTTGTGCGTGTGGGTAAGCAGGTGTAGGCAGAACTTGGTGATCTTGATGCCAAGCTGCACACTGGGTCCAGGTCTTCACATCTGTTCCTGGCACAGCGGCAACCAAGGCATATTCTTTTCATAGCCATGACAGCACAAGAGGGCAAGTTTAACTGGGTACATTTTAGTCCCCTGCCTCTCTCCTGCTAACATCTCATTGGCCAAAGAGAGTCGAATAACCCAGCCAAAGTCAAGGGTCAGGGAAGTCCATTTTTGCCTCTGGTGGGCATTGCTGCAAAGTTACAAGCAGAGGAGATGGACACGAGGAGGGGTGAAGAATTACAGCAAGTAACTCAATCAACCAGAGTCCTCTTTAAATCTTGATGCCAATGAGGGATCTTCTCCTATACAACATTCTTTATTTGTCGTATTTATTAACTCTCATACATTTAATCATTCTTTCAGTCATTTATTTAATGTATTCATTCAGTAAACAGAAATGTATTGAGTGTGACAGGAAGAAATAAGATGGGGTGAATAAAAATCATATTTCTAATGTGGTTTTAGAAAGAAAAAAATGGAGAAAAAGCAGCTTAGGTAGAAGTAAACAGTATCTAGATGAAAGCTAAGACCAGGCTTCCTCACACATGAGTATCCTTAGCTTTTTTTTGACCAGGGTAGAGAACATTTGAAGAATTAAGACTCAGCTACTTTGTCCAAACTAAATCTCTCTCTTAAAAATGAATTTGATGGATGCTGTGTGCACTGTCTGGGGGATGGTAACGCTTGAAGCTCTGACTCGAGAGGAGCAAAGGCAATGTACGTAACCTAAACATCTGTACCCCCATAATATGCTGCAATAAAACAAAATTAAAAAAAGAAATGAGTTTGAGCCGGGCATGGTGGTGCACACCTGTAATCCCAGTGTCTTGGAGACTGAGCAGGAGGATGGCTTGAGCCCAGGAGTTCAAGGTTGCAGTGAGCTATGATCATGCAACTGCATTTTACAGCCTGGGTGACAGAGAGAGACTCTCTCTAAAAAAAACCGAATTTGACAAGATAGTGGATAGAAATGTGTTATATGCTCACCAGGAGTTTGATTGGATTTGAGAAATTTGAAATTAAGAAAATTTAGTGCATTTTCAAACAGACTACATCTTCCAACTGAATGAAAATTTGATGGCTTCATTGTTCCTGTGTGTGTATTAATAGTAAAGAATTTGGCTCCAGGCCGGGCGCGGTGGCTCAAGCCTGTAATCCTAGCTCTCTGGGAGGCCGAGGTGGGCGGATTGTTTGAGCTCAGGAGTTCGAGACCAGCCTGAGCAAGAGCGAGACCCCATCTCTACTATAAATACAAAGAAAT